>WEDG01005950.1:0-25484 GCA_017591395.1 Schistocephalus solidus
TGACACCGACATCAGCAACTTACTCGCGGAGAAGAATGGGACTACACAAAGCCTACATGGACCTTTCGGACTGACGCAACCAAAGCAGCCTTTTTCAGATGCCGGCGCCTTGTACAACAACGGCTGCGGGAGATGCAGGACACATGGATGATCCGAAAGGCTGAGGAAATCCAGGGGTTGGCGGATCGCAATGAAATGAAAAACTTATCCAAAGCCATCAAGGCCATCTACGGCCCGTGTATCAAGGGGACCGCGCCGCTACTCAGCTCTGATGGGACAACACTGCTGACAGAGAAATCGCAAATTCTGAAGCTCTGAGCCTTAATTGCTTAATTGCTCATCGTTGTCTCCGATGCTGCCATTGACCAGCTCCTCAAGTGGACACGAACAATAACCTGGATCTGCCGCCTTCCCCTACCGAGGAAAACCATCCGGGCCGTGCAGCAGATTTCCAGCGGTAAAGCACTCGGGATCCGACGCAATCCCACCGGAAGTCTACAAGCACGGTGGGCTTCGGCTGATGGCAGAACTCACAACACTCTTCCAGGAGATGTGGCGCCAAGGACAAGTTTCTCAGGATTTCAAAGACACGACCATCGTCTATCTCTACAAGCGGAAGGGGAACTGGCAACTATGTAATAATCACAGCGGCATCTGTTTGTTCAACATCGCTGGGAAGATCTTCACCCGTATCCTTCTCAATCGTCTGAACGGTCACCTAGAGCAGGGCCTGCTCCCGGAAAGCCAATGTGGCTTCCGCCGACACCGCGGAACAACCGACATGATCTTTGCCGCCCGCCAGCTACAAGAGAAGTGCCAGGAGATGCGAACTCACCTATACACTACTTTCATGGATCTGATGAAAGCCTTTGACACGGTGAATTGCGACGGACTGTGGAAAGTCATGCAGAAATTTGGCTGACCTGAGTTGTTCTCGCACATAGTGCGTCAGTTTTATGAGGGGATGACGGCGCGCGTCACTGACAACGGGACGGTATCCGAAGCATTTGCAGTGACCAACGGATTGAAGCAGGGCTGCGTATTGGCTCCCTCCCTGTTCAGTCTCATTTTCTCGGCTATGCTGATGGAAACATATCGTGATGAACAGCCTGGGATCCGCATCGCCTATAGAACTGTCGGACACCTTCTCACCATTCGGTGTATGCAGGCTTCAACGCATGGATCTACTACTACAGTCCATGACTTGCTCTACGCGGACGACTGCGCCCTCAACACCGTGACGGAGGAGGACATGCAAACGAGTATGGACCTCTTCGCCGCAGGCTGCGCTGATTTTGGATTAACAATCAGTAAAGCCAAAACGGTTGTCATGCACCAGCCGCCACCCAGCGCGGAATACAATACTCCGCAAATCAAGTTCAAAGGTGCTCAACGCAAAAACGTGGAAACCTTCACTTTTCTAGGAAGCACGATGTCGCGCAACACGAGAATCGATGACGAGGTTGCCCAACGGATCTCCAAAGCTAGTCAGGCCTTTGGCCGGCTGCAGGCCTCCGTGTGATATTGCCATAGTATTCACCTGAGAAACCAAACTGAAGATGTACAAGGCCGTCGTCTTGACGACACTCCTTTACGGAGTGGAGACCTGAACCGTCTACTCGAACCAAGCCTGGAAGCTGAATCACTTCCATCTCAGCTGCCTCCGCACAATACTGAAACTGAGATGGCAGAACAGAATCCCGGGCACGGAAGTCCTGGAGCAGACCGGAATCCTCAGCATCCACGCCATGCTCAGGCAAGTGCAACTGCGATGGAGTGGCCACCTGGTAAGAATGGACGACGAGCGACTACCAAAACGACTTTTCTACAGAGATGTTGCTACGGGTGCTCGCCGACAGGGAGGTCAAAAACGACGCTACAAGGACACTTTGAAGAAATCGTTGAAGCATATGCAAATCAACCCGGTGCCCTGGGAGGACCTCGCCCAGGATAGGATGGCATGGAGAAGATCCGTAAAGACTGGTTCAGCAATCTATGAGGCCAACCGTATCGCCGCCGCCAAGGCCAAAAGAGCGGCACGAAAGTCACCAGCACCCCGGACCAACACCGCCAATGCCCAGGCCCTGCTAACATGCCCGCGCTGTCAACACATCTTCCGCGCGCGAATCGGCCTAGTTGGACATCTTCGGACGCAATGCACCAACAATCCGACAATTCCAATTTCTACGTCAAATTCTGCCAAACCTCCTTCTGACTTCCCCACCCTCACCCCTGGCATCAATTCCACTACTCCCACCATCACAGAGACCACATCCCAATACTCATCGCCTGTTACCCCCACTACCGCAGCCACCACCGTTTTTGCCTTCACTACCACCACCACCACCACCATCAGCGATGGGGACTCTCTCCTAAACTGTCCTCAATGCGACCGCATGTTTGCCTTACGCATTGGCCTGGTCGGACACTTGCGAATCCATCGTACAGAGACTGCTGAACCAGTACCTGGAGCACCAACCACACAGCAGAGATCGTCGCCTCCACTGCCCTCACTGTCCTCGCGCATTCACTCATCGCATGGGCCTATTCGGTCACATGCGCAGCCATGACAGCGGAATTCACCGCAATGCCGACAACACCGATACACCATGCACACCCTCCGCTCCTGCCATTCGTACCGCTACTGCCACCCCTCAACCATGAATGACATCCCCCAGGCTCTACCGATTTCTCCTGCCCACACTGTGCCCGCAACTTCAACTCACGCATCAGCCTGGTCAGTCACCTGCGAATTCATCGCACGGAGGCTAGTGAACCAGTGCCTGGGGCTCCGACATACAGTCGCCGCGCCCGCCTCCCCTGCCCTCAATGGTCTCGCAAATTTACACACCGCATGGGCCTAGTAGGACACATGCGCCTCCACGACAACCTGCGGTAAACCACCGGAGGCTAAGCCACATCAGCGCACACTACCTACAGCAATGCATAGACAACACCCTCACAATCATCATTATTTACCTGATAAAATCACGATTTCCTAGAAACCGTGGCTTGGAAGGCTGCCAATCTGATGCTTACACCAGACCACGCCGTCGGCCCAGTGTATGCGTTGTGTGTGTCGAGTGGCTGACCAGTGGCTGACCAGTGGACTGGGAGTCAGACGGCGATGGCTCCTCCATATCCCCTGGGTAAGTAAATCCTGGTGTGCGCGTTATGGGGGTCAGGTCGTGCTGTGGTGCGCGAAGACGGGTACGCCGACCCGTCAGCTTAATGCGCCCACTCCCACCTTAGACAACTGACTGGCTCGGAGGGTGGTCTGATTGTGGGGGTTGGGGAGAGAGTGAGGTCAACAGCTCAGCGCATTTTCCTCACTATACATAATCTAACGCGCTTGAAACTATCACGGTTTGATAAATGCCATGGCTTGGAAGGTTGACAACTGACGGGATAATTCGGATCGCGTGGTCAGCCCAATGTGTGTTTTGTGTGTAGTGGCTGACTGGCGGACTGAGAGTCAGGCTGCAATGGCTCCTTCTTAATGTGGCCTTTTATGGCACTCCCACTCCGTGGGGATCCCGAGCCAGGTGTGGAGGTACGCCCAGGGGCGGCTCCGGCTGTGCCAGCCACCTGCTCCCTCTCCCATCTCCGGTTTTCTTGACTCTGTCATGACACCGGGCTCAGGTGGGGGAGGAGGAGAGAGTGCGGTAGATGCATCGCAAGTCTATTATCACTTAAAACTAAATCACGCGCAAGTCACCGTCCCTGCACCACCCTTACATGATGCATACGGTGGAAATCGTCGGACTGCGACGGTCGAGCTCTCGAGATGCGTTGGAACAACACGGGGGCCACATCAGTGCACGGCAGGTGTTATTCGGGTTGCGCTTCCATAGCAAATGCCAAACATGAGAGTGTTGTGGCACGCCTAGGGCGGCTCGGGCTTATGGGAACCGACTGCGCCTAAATGGGCTTTTGGACTGACGCGACCAAAGCAACCTTCTTCAGATGCCGGCACCTTGATCCCAAAGGCTGAGGAAATCCAGGGGTATGCGGACCGCAATGATATGAAAAACATTTTTTAATCCATCAAGGCCATCTACGGCCCGTGTATCAAGGGGACCGCACCGCTGCTCAGCTCTGACGGCACAAAACTGCTGACAGAGTAATCGCAAATTCTGAAGCGCTGGGCCGAGCACTTCAGAAATGTCCTTAATTACTCATAAGCAATCTCCGATGCTGCCATTGACCGGTTCCCTCAAGTGGACACGAACAAAGACCCGGATCTGCCGACTTTCCTACCAGAAACCATTCGGGCTGTGCAGCAGATTTCACGCAATAAAGCACCGGGATCCGATGCGATCCCACCAGAAGTCTACAAGCACGGTGGGTCCCGGCTGATGGCAGAACTCACAACACTCTTCCAGGAGATATGGCGCCAGGGACACGTTCCTCAGGATTTATTAGACGCGACCATCGTCCATCAATACAAAAGGAAGGGGAACCGGCAACTCTGTGATAATCAGAGGGGCATCTCGTTGGTCAACGTCGCCGGGAAGATCTTCGCCCGTATCCTTCTCAATCGTCTGAATGGTCACCTAGAGAAGGGCCTGCTCCCGGAAAGCCAATGTGGCTTCCGCCGACACCGCGGTACAACCGATATTATCTTTGCCGCCCGCCAGCTACAAGATAAGTGTCAGGAGATGCGAACTCACCTTTACACTACCTTCGTGGATCTAACGAAAGCCTTTGACACGGTGAATCGTGACGGACTGTGGAAAGTCATGCAGAAATTTGGTTGTCCTGAGCGGTTCACGCACATGGTGCGTCAGCTTCATGACGGGATGACGGCGCGCGTCACTGACAACGGGACGGTATCCGAAGCATTCGCAGTGACCAACGGAGTGAAGCAGGGCTGCGTACTGGCCCCCACCCTCTTCAGTCTCATGTTCTCGGCTATGCTGATGGACACCTACCGTGATGAGCAGCCTGGTATCCGCATCGCCTACAGAAATGACAGGCACCTTCTCAACAGTCGGCGTATGCAGGTTTCAACGCACGTGTCTACGACTACAGTCCATTACTTGCACTTCGCGGACAACTGCGCACTTAACACGGTGTCGGAGGAAACCATGCAAAGCGTGCATGGACCTTTTTGCCGCAGGCTGCGCCTATTTTGGACTAACAATCAGTACAGCCTTCGGCAAGCTGCAGGCTTCAATGTGGAATCGCAACCTTATTCAACTGAACACAAAACTGAAGATGTACAAGGCCGTCGTCTTGACGACAGTCCTTTACGGAGCCGAGACCTGAACCGTCTACTCGAACTAAGGAGGAAGCTGAATCACTTCCATCTTAGCTGCCTACGCAGAATACGGAAGCTGAGCTGGCAAGACAGGATCCCGAACATGGAAATCCTGGAGCGGACCGGGATCCTCAGCATCCACGCCATGCTGAGGCAAGTGCAACTGCGATGGACCGGCCACCTGGAAAGAGTACGGTAGCTGCAACGCAAGGCTACTATCACTGAAAACTAATTCAGTCGCTACTACTGTGCTCACTAACCTCCTGCATTCACTCATCGCATGGGCCTATTCGGTCACATGCGCATCCATGAGAGCGGAATTCACCGCAATGCCGACAACACCGCTACACCATGCACACCCTCCGCTCCTGCCATTCTTACCACCACTGCCACCCCCACTACCATGAATTACATCCCCCCAGCCTCTACCGAATTCTCCTGCCCACAATGCGCCCGCAACTTCAACTCACGCATCCGCCTGGTCAGTCACCTGCGAATCCATCGCACTGAGGCTGGTGAACCAGTACCTGGGGCTCCGACATACAGTAGCCCTGCCCGCCTCCACTGCCCTCACTGCTCCCGCACATTTACACACCGCATGGGCCTATTAGGATATATGCGCCTCCACGACAACCTGCGGTAAACCACCGGAGGCTAAGCCACATCTGCGCACACCATATAAATACATAGACAACACCATCACCATCATCATCATAATGTACATGATAAAATCACGGTTTTCTAAAAACCGTGGCTTGTAAGGCTGCCAATCTGACGCTTACACCCGACCTCGCCGTCGGCCCAGTGTATGTGCTGTATGTGTCCAGTGGCTGACCAGCGGACTGTGAGTCAGACGGGGATGGCTCCTCAATATCCCCTGAGTAAGTAAATCCTGGTGTGTGCGTTATGGGGGCCAGGTCGTGCTGTGGGGCTTGAAGACGGGTACGCCGACCCGTCAGCCAATGCACTCCCACATCAGACAACTGAACGGCTCGGATGGTGGTCTGATTGTGGGTGTGGGGAGAGAGTGAGGTCAACAGATCAGCGCAGTTTCCTCACTATAAACAAACCTGACGCGCTTGAAACTATCACCGTGCGCTAAAAGCCGTGGATTGGAAGGTTGCCAACTGACGGGATAACTCGGACCGCGTGGTCAGTCCAATGTGTGTTTTGTGTGGAGTGGTTGAGTGGCAGACTGAGAGTCAGGCTGCAATGGCTCCTTCTTAATGTGGCCTTTATGGCACTCCCACACCGTGAGATCCGAGCCAGGTGCGGTGGTACGCCCAGTGGCGGCTCCGGCCGCGCCAGCCACCTGCACCCTCTCCCATCTCCGGTCTTCTTGACTCTGTCTTGACACGGGGCTCTGGTGGGGGAGGAGGAGAGAATGCGGTAGTTGCAGCGCAAGGCTAGTATCACTTAAAACTAATTCACGCGCAAGTCACCGTCCCTGCACCACCTGGTGTGGAGCATACGGTGGACCTCGTCGAAATCGACGGTCGAACTGTCAGCAGGTTGTATACCGTCGATGTGAACTCACTGGAAATTTTAACCGATAATATGAAATAGGTGTTCATTTGGAAAAAGAGAATTAAAGTGGCGTTGTTAAATTACTTATCATGCAACATAATCCCAAATTGTTTCAGCCGCGTCAGAACGCCGGCTTTTAAACGAGCTTCTTTCAAGTTATCTGCAACAACTACACTGTAAAAATGGCTACATAAGTAGCATTCATTTTTCTCATCGATTTTCAATCATTTTAAAAATTCTAATATATTTTATCGAAATCCCTTAAGGAAATATTGTTTCTGATCCTTTGGTTGCAAATTAAGTCTCCTTTTAAATTTTTTTATAGAAAAATGCACAAAAAAGAGTCTTTCTTCTACTCATTACGTATCAAACTAGGTATTTTTTAACGTTTATACTGGAAGAAAGGGTGTCTTTCGGCTTTAAATTTGTTGCTTATAATGAGATTTTTTAAGACTGTGAAATGTCATTTCATAGAGCATCATAGCTGCCCATTTGGTGATGCTCCTTATTAAGTATACAACGTCGTCTTCATCCAATGCAAATTGCTATGAGCACTATGTTACGTCTTCGTCAGAGCCTAGAGAAATGGGTGCTTTTGGTAGTCGGAATATATGCAGCATGTAGTTTGGGAACCCTTAATAAATGTGTCACGACAGGTCATAGTCAAAATTATTCGGTCATTGAAAAAGTTCTTTTAACCTGAAAGATATACTTTCTCCAAGTTTAAAATCCAAAGGAGACTTAATTTGCTACCAACTGAGTAGCAAAAATATTTCCTTAAAAGCTTTCAATAAAATATACTAGAATTTTTAAAATGATAGAAAATCGCTGAGGAAAATGAATACTACTTATGTAGCCAGTATTACAGTGTAGTTGTTGCAGCTAACTTGAAAGAAGCTTGTTTACATGCCGGCCCTCTGACGCGGCTGAAACATCTTGGGATTATGTTGCATGATTAGTAATATAACAACACCAATTAAATTCTCTTTTCCAAATGAACACTTATTTCAAAGTATCGGTTAAAATTTCCAGTGAGTTTATATCGACGGTATACAACCTGCTAGAAGGCCATCAGCAGACTATCTCCGGCGGTCGCAAAAGCTGACCTCGATCGCTCGCTCCCTCGGACGGATTCACTCAGGTAGTACAGCATATTTCAAGTGAAAATCCTTCTACACTGAATTGCATCCGAAATCTACAAGCACTGTGGTCTCCAACTCTTGGACAAGCTAGTCTCAATGACCTGGCAATATGAGGATAAGTACGTACCGCAGCGTACTTCAAGGACCCAATTATGTTTGTCCTGTATAAATCTCAGTAAATTTTCAAAAAATCATAGGGCAATCACTCTTGGCCAGTCCTGATGGTGATATGTTCGCCCGACTGTCATGGCTACCACCTTGAGCAAGAACTCGTCCGCGAGACAACGAGAACTCTGCACAATCCACAAACTGTCAATATCATATCCACAGCCTTACAGGCACAGGATACGTGGCAGGAAATCAGGACAAATGTCCTCGCCACATACGTAATCCAAGATTGCCTTCAAAATCGTGAAGTGAGACAACCTCTGGAGGTGGTGAAGAGAAACTTTGATATTATTAACGGTTCGCACTGACGATCAGGCAAATTCATGGCGGCAGTACGCCCGATACGGAAGTAGTATTAAGAGCATTGGGTGTAAAATGGGGTGAACTGATACCGCATCCCACATCATGTGGTAAATCCTGCATGTTTTGCCTTTTCAGAACTGTTAACGCCGTAGAGAGAGCCCAACCACTACGACCTTCCGGACGGCGCCCAAATTTGAGAGGAGGAGGAGGAGGAGAAGAAGAAGAAGAAGAAGAAGAAGAAGAAGAAGAAGAAGAAGAAGAAGAAGAAGAAGAAGAAGAAGAAGAAGAAGAAGAAGAAGAAGAAGAAGAAGGATGCCAGTTGACAGGACGAAAGATTATAAAAGTTGGTAGCCGGAGGGAGTCACATGTCTGGCGCCTCGAGGGCGGCATCCTGAGTGACAGTAGGGCAGGCACCACAACGCCTTCAGCGAGAGCATGTCTGAGCTAGTCTTGAAATTGATTGCCGAGTTGCAAAGCCGTGATTGGCCACTGGTAAGCGTGTGCAAGCACGCATGGGAGAGACAGTGTCGCTTATAGGCGTGCGGAGTACGGACTCCACAGACACACCACCACTGTCGCCTTACAGGCACAGTATACGTGGCAGGAAATCAGAACAAATGTCTTCGCGACATACGTAATCCATACATATCGAAATTGGATAACTTTCAACGTTTCTTGATATCCAGAAATTTTCCTGTTCGTTTCACATTTTAAATGGGCAGTCTGTTGTAAATAGTCTGGGTTCACATTTTTTAAGCAGTCAATTTCATCCCTTCCCGTTAGAATGAAGGGATATATTCTGTTAATTGCACAATTTACAAATTCTAGACGGCTACATATTTCCACCTGAATTCATGCTTAATACAGCAGTCTGGGCCGGCTACGAGATTGCGTGTCGCCCAGTCCGGATGTTTTTGACAGGGAGAGCGAGCGGGACTGCAGTGTGTTGATCGGAGGTCTAGACAGATGGCAGCCGACTTAAGGGAAAGTGCAGGATCAGGGAAGCAGATGAGAAAAAGCGGACGTGGTGACGGGAGCAAGGTATCACTGCTGAGACTTTGCCTCAACAATAAAATTAATGTTTACACTCCAGTGCTACTTGTCTCTTAAAAATACTGTTAAATTTCTCACCGAAACCTGCACTTGTGCACTCTTCGTATGACCTCTGCTTCCATTATGCTGCTCTTCGAACCTTTTGGTTGTTTTAATTTTTAAGCAGTTTTACTTGATTTCAGGCATACCTTCGATTGGTATCCGAAAAATCACTGGGTCACTTGGGAGTTTTCAGCTATCTATAAGGACTGCAGGACGCCCTACCGGTTTTCGCAAATTGTTCAGTATATATGCCGCGGGATTCGCGTGCGATGTATTGTTCATAGGTGTCACCTATTCGAGTGCTGGGGAGTGGGTTTTTGTGCAAATGAAGGGTGTGTATGTGAATGAGAGTGTGTGTGGGCCTCGGGGTGTAGGGGTACTAGTTAGGGGCAGCACCACACAGCTTGCATTTGGTCGCTCCATTTGTCTCATACAAGTGGTGAATTGCTCTGTGGCCGCCTCTAACTGGTACCCAACTCTCACCTGTGGCTCCTCGAAGTTGGGTTCTTCCCAGCGGCCACACCCCGGGCAACCGTCACGACCGGCGGGCTAAACCAGGTGAGGGTCTCCGGTGTTGTGTGTGCCTCCACACCCGGTATGTCTGACTCCCGAACTTCCCATCTCCCCCTCTCAAAAAGTCCTACGGTGGGGGGGCGACAGCAACCCCGTAGGCGGCTAACTAACTCGGGTCGTTCTTCCCACTAAAACCAAAACCGTGACCCATAGTGGAGTTCGGCAGCCGTCTGGGATGTCCGAGCAGCCCTATTTAGGGATAGCACTGCTTGCCTCCTCGCGGAGGAAGGGGCTAGAAAATGTGCCCTAAAAAAATGCTGGTTCTCACGTCTTCTGCAGCCGGCCGCGGCTCTCAGATCGCAAAACTACGCGGTCGTAAAAACTCAAACAAACAACAATACCCCCCGTCCTCATCCCCCTCGCCATACTCTCCAGGCTGCTCGGGTGAGTCCACTCACACTAGCAGCCTGGAATGTTCGCTCCCTTTTAGACAATCCTAGGAGCAACCGGCCGGAACGGAGGACGGCGCTAGTCGTTCGGGGAACTGACGCGCTACAAGGTGGACGATTACTGCTCTCAGCGAGACCCGATTCTCTGAGCAGGGTCAGCTGGAGGAGGTGGGGGGCCAGCTACACCTTCTTCTGGAGCGGCCGGCCAAAGGCAGAGCGACGCGACGCTGGTGTTGCCTTTGCCATCCGTAACGACATCGTGGGACGTCTGCCCTGTCTGCCGCAGGGTATCAATGATCGCCTGATGAGCCTCCGCCTGCCTCTTCGGGGAGACCAGTTCGCCACCATCATCAGCGCCTACGCTCCCCCAATGACGAGCTCTGATGCGGCGAAGGATCAATTCTACGAGGACCTGCACGCCTTGCTGGCGACTGTGCCGAAAGAGGACAAGTTAATTGTCCTTGGTGACTTCAATGCCCGCGTCGGGACGGACCACGCTGCCTGGCAGGGGAGTGCTGGGTCCCCACGGTCTCGGAGTAGCTGCAACGCTAACGGCCTCCTTCTTCTGCGCACGTGTGCGGAACACCGTCTCCTGTTGTCCAACACCTTCTTCCGCCTTCCGACGCGGGAGAAGGCCACGTGGATGCACCCTCGGTCGCGGCGCTGGCATCTGCTGGACTATGTTCTCGTCCGGAGGCGAGATCGACAGGACGATGCTGGTAACCAAGGCGATCCCGCGATGCCGATGGTTGGACAGATCACCGCCTCGTCATCTCCCAGATGAGGCTCCGACTGCAACCCCGACGAAGGCCCCAAGGTAAGAGGCCGCCATGTAAGTTAAATACTCTTTTTATTAAATTTGCCTGCTCACTGTTTTGATTTCAGCAACCAAATAACCGAGAAACTGGAGGACCTGCATGCTCCAGATGATAACGATACCGTGTAGACGCGATGGTGTCAACTGCGAAATGTCATCCAGTCCACCGCCCTCGATGTACTCGGACGCGCACACCGTCGACACCAGGACTGGTTTGACGACAATGACGCCGACATCAGCAACTTACTCGCGGAGAAGAATAGACTACACAAAGCCTACATGGACCTTCGGACTGACGCCACCAAAAGCAGCCTTTTTTTCAGATGCCGGCGCCTTGTACAACAACGGCTGCGGGAGATGCAGGATGCCTGGATGATCCGAAAGGCTGAAGAAATCCAGGGGTATGCGGACCGCAATGAAATGAAAAAAAACTTTTTCAAAGCCATCAAGGCCATCTACGGCCCGTGTATCAAGGGGTCCGCACCGCTGCTCAGCTCTGACGGCACAACACTGCTGACAGAGAAATCGCAAATTCTGAAGCGCTGGGCCGAGCACTTCAGAAGTGTCCTTAATTGCTCATCAGCCATCTCCGATGCTGCCATTGACCAGCTCCCTCAAGTGGACACGAACAATGACCTGGATCTGCCGCCTTCCCTACCAGAAACCATCCGGGCCGTGCAGCAGATTTCCAGCGGTAAAAGCACCGGGATCCGACGCAATCCCACCGGAAGTCTACAAGCACGGTGGGCCCCGGCTGATGGCAGAACTCACAACACTCTTCCAGGAGATGTGGCGCCAAGGACAAGTTCCTCAGGATTTCAAAGACGCGACCATCGTCCATCTCTACAAACGGAAGGGGAACCGGCAACTCTGTGATAATCACAGAGGCATCTCGTTGCTCAACATCGCCGGGAAGATCTTCGCCCGTATCCTTCTCAATCGTCTTAACGGTCATCTAGAGCAGGGCCTGCTCCCGGAAAAGCCAATGTGGCTTCCGCCGACACCGCGGACAACCGATATGATCTTCGCCGCCCGCCAGCTACAAGAGAAGTGTCAGGAGATGCGAACTCACCTATACACTACCTTCGTGGATCTAACGAAAGCCTTTGACACGGTGAATCGTGACGGACTGTGGAAAGTCATGCAGAAATTTGGTTGTCCTGAGCGGTTCACGCACATGGTGCGTCAGCTTCATGACGGGATGACGGCGCGCGTCACTGACAACGGGACGGTATCCGAAGCATTCGCAGTGACCAACGGAGTGAAAGCAGGGGCTGCGTACTGGCCCCCACCCTCTTCAGTCTCATGTTCTCGGCTATGCTGATGGACGCCTACCGTGATGAGCAGCCTGGTATTCGCATCGCCTACAGAACTGACGGGCGCCTTCTCAACAGTCGGCGTATGCAGGCTCCAACGCGCGTGTCTACGACTACAGTCCATGACTTGCTCTTCGCGGACGACTGCGCCCTTAACACCGTGACGGAGGAGGACATGCAAAGGAGCATGGACCTCTTCGCCGAAGGCTGCGCCGATTTTTGGATTAACAATCAGTACAGCCAAAACGGTTGTCATGCACCAGCCGCCACCCAGCGCGGAATACAATGCTCCTCGAATCAATGTCAGCGGTGCTCAACTCAAAAACGTGGAAACCTTCGCTTATCTAGGAAGCACGATTTCGCGCAACACGAGAATCGATGACGAGGTTGCCCAACGGATCTCCAAAGCTAGTCATGCCTTCGGCCGGCTGCAAGCCTCCGTGTGGAATCGCCACGGTATTCACCTGAACACCAAACTGAAGATGTACAAGGCCGTCGTCTTGTCGACACTCCTTTACGGAGCGGAAACCTGGACCGTCTACTCGAACCAAGCCAGGAAGCTGAATCACTTTCATCTCAGCTGCCTCCGCAGAATACTGAAGCTGAGATGGCAAGACAGGATCCCGGACACGGAAGTCCTGGAGCGGACCGGAATCCTCAGCATCCATGCCATGCTGAGGCAAGTGCAACTGCGATGGAGCGGCCACCTGGTAAGAATGGACGACGAGCGACTACCCAAACGACTTTTCTACGGAGATGTCGCTACGGGTTCTCGTCGGCAGGGGGGTCAAAAACGACGCTACAAGGACACTTTGAAGAAATCGCTGAAGCAACTGCAAATCAACTCGGCGACCTGGGAAGACCTCGCCCAGGATAGACCGGCATGGAGAAGATCAGTGAAGACTGGTTCAGCAATCTACGAGGCCAACCGGATCGCCGCCGCCAAGGCCAAAAGAGCGGCACGAAAGTCACCAGCGCCCCGCACCAACACCGCCAATGCCCAGGCCCTGCCAACATGCCCGCGCTGTCAACGCATCTTCCGCGCGCGAATCGGCCTGGTCGGACATCTTCGGACGCAATGCACCAACAATCCCACAATTCCAATTTCTACGTCAAATTCTGCCAACCCTCATTCTGACTCCCCACCCTCACTCCTGACATCAATTCCATTACTCCCACCATCATAGAGACCACATCCATCTACTCATGCCTGTTACCCCCACCACCGCAACCACCGTTGCCTTCGCCTTCACTACTACCACCACAGCCACCATCAGCGATGGGGAATCTCTCTAAGCTGTACTCAATGCGACCGCACATTCACCTCACGCATCGGCCTGGTCGGTCACTTGCGAATACATCGTACAGAGACCGGTGAGCCAGTGCCTGGAACACCATCACACAGCAGAGATCGTCGCCTCCACTGCCCTCACTGTACTCGCGCATTCACTCATCGCATGGGCCTATTCGGTCACATGCGCATCCATGACAGCGGAATTCACCACAATGCCGACAACACCGATACACCATTCACACCCTCCGCTCCTGCCATTCTTAGCGCCCGCCACCCCACTACCATGAATGACATCGCCCCAGCCTCTACCGATTTCTCCTGCCCACACTGCGCCCGCAACTTCAACTCACGCATCGGCCTGGTCGGTCACCTGCGAATCCATCGCACGGAGGTTGGTGAACCAGTGCCTGGGGCTCCGACATATAGTCGACGCGCCCGCCTTCACTGACCCTCCTGCTCCCGCACATTTACACACCGCATGGGCCTCTTAGGACAAATGCACCTCCACGACAACCTCCGGTAAACCACCGGAGGCTAAGCCGCATCAGCACACACTACCTACACCAATACATCGACTACACCCTCACAATCAAAAATTACCAGAGTATATCACGGTTTCCTAGAAACCGTGGCTGGAAGATCTGCCAATCTGACGCTTCCACCAGACCACGCCGTCGGCTCAGTGTATGTGCTGTGTGTGTCGAGTGGCTGACCAGTGGACTGGGAGTCAGACGGCGATGGCTGCTCCATATCCCCTGAGTTTGTGAATCCTGGTGTGTGCGTTATGGGGGCCAGGTCGTGCTGTGGCGCGCGAAGACGGGTACGCCGATCCGTCAGCCAATGCGCCCACTCCCACATCAGGCAACTGACCGGCTCGGACAGTAGTCTGACTGTGGGGATGGGGGAGAGAGTGAGGTCGACAGCTCAGTGCATATTCCTCACTATAAACAATCTGACGCGCTTGAAACTATCACGGTGCGCTAAAAGCCGTGGCTTGGAAGGTTGCCAACTGACGGGATAACTCGGACCGCGTGGCCAGCCCAATGTGTGTTTTTGTGTGGAGTGGCTGACTGGCGGACTGAGAGTCAGGTTGCAATGGCTCCCTTCTTAATGTGGCCTTTATGGCACTCCCACTCCGTGGGATCCGAGCCAGGTATGGTGGCACGCCCAGGGGCGGCTCCGGCCGCGCCAGCCACCTGTGCCCTCTCCCATCTCCGGTCTTCTTGACTCTGTCTTGACACCGGGCTCAGGTGGGGGAGGAGGAGAGAGTGCGGTAGCTGCAGCGCAAGGCTACTATCACTTAAAACTAATTCACGCGCAAGTCACCGTCCCTGCACCACCTGGTGTGGAGCATACGGTGGACCTCGTCGAAATCGACGGTCGAACTGTCGTGTGGGCCTCCCTAAACGGGCCACGTGGTAGATGCGTTGGACCGACACCGGGGCCACATCATGGGCACGGCATGCGTTATTTGGCTTAAGCTCCGCTAACAAATGCCGAACATGGGAGGTGTGGTGACACACATAGGGGCGGCTAGGGCTTAGGGGAACCGGCCGCGCCAGCCACCTGCGTCCTCTCCCATCTCTGGTCTTCTTGACACTGTTTTGATACCGGGCTCAGGGGGGGAGGAGGAGAGAGTACGGTAGCTGCAGCGCAAGGCTACTATCACTTAGAACTAATTCACGCGCACGTCACCGTCCCTGCACCACCCTTCCATGGAGCATACGGTGGACATCCTCGGACCACGACGGTCGAAATGTCGTCTGTGCCTTCAGTTCCTCGGGAGTTAAAAGATCGACCATCGTCCATCTCTACAAGTGGAAGGGGATCCGGTAACTCTGCGATACTCACAGAGGAATATCGTTGCTCAATATCGCCGGGAAGATCTTCGCCCATATCCTTCTCAATCGTCTGTACGGTCACCTAGAGAAAGGCTTGCTCCCGGGAAGCCAATGTGACTTCCGCCGACACCGTGTAACAACCTACCTGATATTTGCCGCCTGCCAGCTACAAGAGAAGTGCCAGGAGATGCGAACTCACATTTACACTAACTTCGTGGATCTGACGAAGGCCTTTGACATGGTGAATCGCGACGGACAGTGGAAAGTCATGCAGAAATTCGGCTGTCCTGAGCGGTTCGTGCACATAGTGTGTCAGCTTCTTGAGGGGATGACGGCGTGCGTCACCGACAACGGGACGTTATCCGAAGCATTCGCAGTGACCAACTGAGTGAAGCAGGGCTGCATATTGGCTCCCACTCTGTTCAGCCTCATGTTCTCCGCTATGCTGATGAGCAGCCGGGGATCCTTATCGCCTATAGAACTGATGGGCACCTTCTCAACAAGCGGTATATGCAGGCCACAACGCGCGTGTCTACGGCTACAGTCCATGACTTGCTCTTCGCGGACGACTGCGCCCTTAATACCGTGACGGAGGGGGACATACAAAAGTGCATGGACCTCTTCGCCGCAGGCTGCGCCAATTTTGGATTAACAATCAGTACAACCAAAACGGTTTTCATGCACCAGCCGCCACCCAGCGCGGAATACAATGCTCCCGAATCAATGTCAACGGTGCTAAAATCGAAAATGTAGAAACATTCGCTTATCTAGGAAGCACGCTGTCACGCAACACGAGAATCGATGACGAGGTTGCCCAACGGATCTCCAAAGCCAGTCAGGCCTTTGGCCAGCTGTAGGCCTCCGTGTGGAATCGTCACGGTATTCACCTGAACACCAAACTGAAGATGTACAAGGCCGTCGTCTTGACGACACTCCTTTACGGAGCGGAGACCTGGACAGTGTACTCGAAACCATTTAGGAAGGTGAATCAATTCAATCTGAGTTGCCTCCGCAGAATACCTTAAGCCGAGATGGCTAGACAGGATCCCGGACACGGAAATCCTGGAGCGGACCTGAATCCTCAGCATCCACGCCATGCTGAGGCAAGTGCAAACTGCGATGGACCGGTCACCTAATGAGAATGGACGATGAGCGACTACGCAAACGACTTTTATACGGAGACGCCGCTACGGGTACGCGCTGATAGGGAGGTAAAAAACGACGCTACAAGGACACTGAAGAAATCTCTGAAGCAACTGCAAATCAACCAGGCGATCTTGGAGGACCTCGCCCAGGATATACCGGCATGGAGAATATCATGAAAACTGGTTCAACAATCTATGAGGCAAACCGGATCGCCACTGCCAAGGTCAAAAGAGCGGCATGAAAGTCACCAGCGCCCCGGAACAATGCCGCCAATGCCCAGGCACTTCCAACATGCCCGCGCTGTCAACGCATGTTCCACGTGCGAATCCGCCTGGTCGGACATCTTCGGACGCAATGCACCAACAATCCGATAATTCCAACATCTACGTCATATTCTGCCAACTCTCCTTCGGACTCCCCCACCCTCAGTCCTGGCATCTTCCATTACTTCCACCATCATAGAGACTACATCCCAATACTCATCGCCTGGTACCCCCGCCACCGCTACCAACACCGCCTTCACTACCTCCACCACCACCACCATCAGCGATGTGGACGCTCTCCTAAACTGTCTTCAATGGAACCACACATTCCCCTCACACATTGGCCTGGTCCGTCATCTTCAGACTCAATGCAACAACAATCCCACTACATCAACTTTTGCCACACCTGCCTCAGACCCATCTAAGATGGCCACTCCAATCACTGAAAACAACTTCATTGATACCCCGCCGCCCACGAGCACCGACACCATTATCTCTTCCTTACCCCCTGCACCGATCGCGGCAACGAACACCATGCTCTTTGTGCCAGTTAGTTGTTCTCTTCCTCGTAGACCGTGATATACCTCCCCGGTAAGACGATGTGACGCTTTTTGAATGCTAACCTTCCACTAATTTTCAACAGCGACCACATTTTTCCCCTCATATCGAGCCAAAAAAGTTGGTCTGTGAATTTGGACGACCAGCGACTTTAGTGGTTTTGTAGAAAACAATGGCAGTTTTCAGCAGCCAACCCCACACGCATTAAAGGATTATGAGTTTCCTGGTTTGTTTTTACTGAGGTCGGTCGCTACCCAAAACAAACTCGCGTTTACAAACAACAATTCATAAAATGCACATCCAAAAATGGTAAGTCAACAGTCACGTTGGTCAGAAATACATCAACACGAAGGAACAGGAGAATGTGCGTAGTCTTGCAATGGCAGCGGATTATGAAAGTGGACTAAGTAGATGTTAAGCCTCGTTTTTTTTTACTGGCCATTTCAAGGCAAGAATCTCTTTTGCTTTTCATTTTCTAGTTCAAAAATGTGTGAGCCAGAAAATTTCGAAAGTGTTTGTTTGTGTGCAGTATTGCCGTTTTGTGAACTTAACAGATCTAGCTTGCCAACCTCTCAACCCTTAATGAGCTGTGTCAGGGAGTCGTTGGACCAAGACGGGGTTTGGTTTGGCTTCGGGCATGCATTAATCGGCCTGCATAGAACCCATACCTACTGCCGTACTTAACAAAGTTATGAGAATCGTAGACGTAAGCATTCACGCCACGTGGGCTACCGCACCCAGTCCAGCTCGCGCGCAAGTCTAGACAGTCGCCCAGTTCATGGGAGAGAGAGAAAAGGGATAGTGAAGGCGACACTGGAGAATCAATCCCAAACACCCCTCAGAGCAGTTAGCACTAATAAATGTAGTGAACCTGAGTCTAGCATGAGGTGTGTTTTCGAGGGTTGTCAACTTACTGAATTATTCAGTCAACGTTGTCTCAAATTTCTATGGTAATATATAATGATATCAGGGTTTAGATTATACTAATTTAGCGGTGGTTCGACCTCGTTGTCTTCAAATCACCACATTAAGGGACAGAATTTACGTCAAATATCTTGTACCTCTCTCGGCTTGTAACGAGTTCAGATAACCTGGAGATTTACTCTAAAAATCCGAAATCACTCTTCTCATAAGGCGGAGAGAGCACATAATGTGACCACCAGCATCCTAAAAAGCAACATACAGGATAATAAGCTGTGGCTCAGATGAAGACATCTTGACCCTCTGAGCAAATAATCGAGATTTTAATTCTGGGTTTGCCCCACTGAATTAATCTACAGTCAAATAATGACGGACAATCAGTCATAAAGGTTCATTGCAGCCACTTTATTCTTAACGGTAATACTTATCGACAAGTTCCCCAGCAATGCTTTTAAGTAGTCAACTTTGCGGCAGTTATATATTTGTCTTCCTATTAAATTAAGGATTTTTTGTCTTTCCAAGTCAATTGCTGATGTCTATCAATTGAGAAAGTAATTATTTCAAAAAAAGAATAACTTCGTGTGTGGTTGCTATGGGGAGACAGAGAGAGAGAGACAGATACGGCTGTTTACTTCTCAGTTACATACAAGTCACTTGCTTCTTTTAATATAAATTCCATTTTAAAAGAGTTTTTTTCAAACGAAAAACCACTGCAGTTAGTCAGTATTACTTACATTCCTGGACCCCATCTCGTCCAAATAGGCAAAAAGGTTATTGAAGGAGTACCAAAACTGTCTTATTACGAAAGACTCAAACGGAGTGTGCAGTATAAGAAAACTGTTCTCCTCCCCCATTCCTCAACCAGTCAGTCCAAGAAACGACTGTATCCAAATTTTTCAACTAGGCTCATCGTTGTTATCTTAGTGAAGTTAGATGCAGCAAGAACACCAAAGTTTGAAAATAAACTGCATGCGTTGAGGTTGCTAAGCAAAGGCAGTCTAACTAGGAACGGGATAAAATAAACAATAAGTACGCTATAATAAAAAGATACAACGGCGCAAGATGGGTCTGTCTGCGCTCAGCGTGCTCAGTCAGATGTCAGGATCAACACAAATAACAACAGCCTGTCAAGTTGGCCCGTTGAAAGAAATTCAGCATGGAAAACATTCTGGCCTACGGGGAGCGATGGGTGGCTGCAGGACCACGCATTTATTTTCGCCAAAAGTAAAAAAGCGGTAATTGACATCCTAGTCAAAGAGAATTTTACATTTTCCTTTATATAAAATTAGACTTTTCCCGAATGGAGGCGAATGTTCACGTTCCAGACCTTTAAACGTGAATTATGATCCACGAACTACTAGGCCTTAGACCCTGATCCAAATAGTCATACTGGGCGAGAGTACTGATGATAGCGGTTTACTTTATGAACAATTTCTCCGCGCGCCCTTGCTTATTTAAATTTAGTTCTCAAATCAACGGTCATGGAATCCCGGACCAGCATTCGCGCTGGCTCTGGTGAGTTTTAGACACCATCCGAAAGCCGTGAGCTTGAACGAGCCTCAAATAACAACTTCCTGATTCTCCTATTCATTGCTCTTCGTGCAAGAGCGCCACTCACCCATTGGTCGAGTGGATACGGAAAGGTATACTATGAAAGCTCCCTCGGAAATTCGTTTCATACGGAGGGTTACTACCTCTTAAAATAGTGAAACGCATACAGTATCTCACAACATTTTGTGACTGAATTTCGTTCTGAATTTAGGTGTCCTTAGGCCTTTATGAAACTCTTTTTCATACCTTTACGCCATTCAACAGGAAGGGTTGTTGAATTAGATATACAACTGTTGTTCTCGACTAGGTCCGGTTTATTACATTTTTCTTAAAGGTAGCAAGTGGTTAACAGAAGGGTATTTTAATATTAACTGGTCACCGAGATGGTGAACGGGCAACCTACTTGCAAACCCCGGTCTGTCCTTTGACGATAAAAAGCAACATTCAAGAGGGTGCATGCTCACTCAGAACAAAGTGTTTTGAGGTGTAATAACCTTTTCACAACAAAGACCATATCGATACTTAAGAACCATATGGCGTTCCCATTAGAGTTTCGAAAAACGAGTCGTTTGACCTAACCCACAAAATGATACCAGATGGTTTTACGCTTGTTATAAACCACCTATTTACCTCTTACTATTGAACGTGACGTCTTCAATTTGACTTCAAACAGCATGTGAAGACTGCCTGTCCAATCTTTCCGATGTAAAAAGTTAACGTAGCAGACAAATCATAAATTTTGAATTTCAGGACTAGCGTACAAAATCGGCTAAACTCAGTCATCCAAACTGCTTAATCTTCAGTCTCTGACAGGCGAGTAATTGACAGTTAAGCGTAGCTTTTGATAACCTTCTGAATAGTAGCACATGCCTGGCGCATTTGCTCCTCAGTTATGACGAGGGGTGGCGCAAATCGAATGATGTAGTCGTGTGTAGGTTTTGCGAGAATACCATGATCTCGAAGCTTAAGACAAATTTCCATTGCGTTGTAGGCTACAAAAGAGAGAATAAAATGAGTAAGCACATAGTAGATGAAGAGAACTTGAAAATCAGCACTAAATTTGAGGAGGAAGGTACTTGGATCGATAACAAGGGCGTTCAACAAGCCTTTTCCACGAACGCAACGGACGACAGACTTTGGCAGGGAGGCCATTGACTCGCGGAATATTTTGCCCATTTTTTCAGCATTCTCTGCAAGGTGCTCCTCTTCCATAACCTATAAAAATAAGATGTGAAGACGAGTAAAAATTAAGAAAACCACTGATGTAAGCTGTGGGTTGCAGCACTGTTAGCAGTATTCCTATAGAGGAGACAAAATCGACGTACCTGAAGAGCAGCCATTGCAACCTTGCAAGCAAGAGGATTTCCACTAAAAGTAGATCCATGCTCACCTGGTTTAATTGTAAGCATGATCTCGTCGTTAGCAAGCACCGCGGATACTAAAAAGCGTTCATCGTATAATACGTAATAAACGTGGGTGTTAATAATCTGGAAACGATACGTATTTTAAAAATTGAGACTCACAGGAAGGACGCCACCAGAGAGCTTTGCCCAAAATGATCAATATCGGGCTTTACGTTTTCGTGGTCAACGCAAAAGTCGCCTGAAGGATTAAAACATTGTATAAGTGAGAAATTTCAGACCAAACCAGTCCTACAGTTAACATATAATGCTGTCAAAGAGAAAAATACTTGAACGCATGCAGTTAAGTAGATAGCATGGGAAGGTTTTGAAATTCAAGCTGACACCAAGAAATCACTTAAGTCTGCTCTTACCGTCCCTGTCCGGGCAAGACCAGTCTGAACCTCATCAGCAATAAAGAGGACTTTGTACTTGGTGCACAGTTCTCTGACGCGAAGCAAAGAGTAACCATCGGAAGAGCACGCGTACGCCAGCCTCCCCTGAATTGGCTCCACCATGAAAGCGCATGTGTTGGGATTCTTCAGCTTTTCCTGTAAAAATAAATATTATATTAATAACAAGAGACAGATTATAGCCAATGACGGCCAAACTGCGGCCACTTAAATACCAACAGACAAACAACTCACCTCCAGAGCTGGAATATCATCGTAAGGTACAATGTCAAAGCCCGGCATGAACGGTCCGTAATCCTCATAACAACTTGGATCAGTTGAAGAAGAACAAGCGGCAAGAGTTCGACCCCAGAAATTTTGCTCGGCAAAAACTATCCTTGCTTCATTTTTCGGGACACCCTTGACCTTATAGGCCCACTTTCGAGCCAGTTTAAGAGCAGTTTCTCCGCCTTCCACGCCTGTTAAATAATGAAAAGATACAAAGCTAAAAATGACAAATAATTTAAAGTATCCTTAAATTTATCTTTTTGATTAGATAGCAGGACCCAATTAAGTCACATTTTGAAAGTTCGTTCAAAATTTAGTTTTTGACTTAAAACTCTTAGGAAAGTCCTGACGAGCATCATTAAAAAAGATTGTAAAATGGATGGTAGAGCATAGTAACCTGAAATAATACCGAGAAATAGCAAAAGGTCGTTAAAAGATATCGGACGAAAAGGTGCTACTGACAGGAGACAAATGGTTAAGGATTAAATTTTGCAGCCGATAAACTATAGTTATACAAAGCATTTGACCATTTTCTTTTCTTCTTATTGGTTTAAAAACACAAAAACGCACAATTGGTGATATGGAAAATAGATTAAGTGAATATAGGTATCCTGGGAGAGCGCAGAATACTTTGGGATTGGAACGCAAAACCACACTAAGTTAGGGGCCATAAACATAAATATGGTAACATAGTTATACCTTTTCGAGAAATATCGTGTGATTCCATATTTCCACGTGGTAATATGTGAGCTCACCTGTGTTCATAGGTAAAACTTTGTCATAACCGAACAGTTTTGTGATGTAGCTTTCATACTCGCCTAGAACCTCGTTGTAAAAGGCTCTGGAAGTAAGAGTAAGTTTCTTAGCTTGTTCAATTAGTGCTTCAACAACCTTTGGGTGGCAATGACCTTGGCTCACGGCACTGTAAGCACTCAGAAAGTCGATGTATTGGTTACCCTCCACGTCCCAAACGAATGCACCTAAACAGGTAATCAAAGGATTTTCAAAATTACCATCGCCCCTGCATATGGCTACTTCAATTGGATGATAGTTGTGAGCACCATATTTGTTTTTCCCTGTCGTAAATGGCCTTAGACTTCGAAGTTTGTTTGCGCAGATCCTGAAGTAACGAATAAAGAGTTAGTAAGGAATAAATAATATAACATATTAGCTAATCGTTTTAACGATGGTTATCATGAAATTATTTAAAAAAACGTATTAAATGCGAAAAAACCGATAGGGTATTACGATTATTTTAAATTTCGTTAAAGGCGAAATTGGGGAAACTACTAACGTCAGACATCGTGAACAGAAAAACGTGAAACAAACGCAAAATGCCGCGTTTTTATATCAGATTACCTTTGGTACATTTTAAATAAAAACATTACACAAGGTTAAGATTCTGTGAAGGCTAAGAAAATAATCCATCAGTCAAAAAGTAAAATCAGTAGATTTAATTCGAAAATGAAAGACAGCCGAACTTATATTGTTGTCCGTATTCTATAAATGTATAGGCGCTTGTGATCGCACCAGGCCAATTGATATGAGTGGAACATAGTTGAAAAAAAGCAGACAGTGAAAATAAATCCCTGTGATTTTTAGGAGAAAAACTGTCGTTCTAGGGGGGGGGGGGTCCAACGGAGGGGCGTGGCAGAGGTCACCTGAATCATCACCGAAATGCGTAAGGTGCAGCCAGAAACTACCTTGCTAATTTCGGAATCCGCCGACAGGTTTCAAAAGCGGAAATATCCGCTGCACGTTGAACCAGTAGATAACTTTTAGAGACCGCGTGGACTATGGGTGCCAGGTTCGGCTGATACGATCACTGACGGTTTCACCATGGTGTGTAGATAGTCAAGCAGGGAATTATGGGGATAGAGCCTGAGCCCTAGGATGAAAATTGTATGCAAAGAAATGTTACTAAAATGTAGGAAGCAGTATTCTACATTTTTTATGGCGTCGCCCTGGCAGCTTTTAGTTCGTATTGTAGCATGCACTGTTATATCGATCCAACTTTCGCTTAAAAGCCTCTAGGGATTCTGACATAACGACAACCAAAAGAAGATTATTCCAAACTTTGAACACTCTTTTGGAGAAAAAGTAATTCCTTGTGTCCAGCCTTGCTCAAGTCACACGTAATTTGAGAGGATGACCTCTCAAGTTCGTTGTTAGTTGCTAACATGAAGAAATCGCCTGATACAAGACAGTAGTCCTGAACGCGTACTATGGGGACTGTTGAGTATCAGGTCTTCACGAAGCTGTATATAGCGCAAGGGGTGTTGGGGTACTAGTTGGGGGCAGCACCACACAGATAGCATTCGGTGGCTCCATTTGTCTCGTACAGGTGGTGAATGCTCCTGTGTCCGCCTCTAACTGGTACAAAAATTTCACCTGTGGCTCCTCGAAGTTGGGTTCTTCCCAGCGGCCACACCCCGGGCAACCGTCACGACCGGTGGGCTAAACCAGGTGAGGGTCTCCAGTGTAGTGTGTGCCTCCACACCCGGTATGTCTGACTCCCGAACTTCCCACCTCCCACTCCTCAAAAAGTCCTACGGTGGGGGCGACAGCAACCCCGTAGGCAGCCCAGGCTCACTCGGGTCGTTCTCCAACTAAAACAAAACCGTGGGAGTGCTGGGTCCCCACGGTCTTGGTAGCTGTTACGATAACCGAACACCGTCTTCTGCTGACCAACACCTTCTTCCGCCTTCGGACGCGGGAGAAGGCCACGTAGACGCACCCTCGGTAGCGTTGCTGGCATCTGCTGGACTATGTTCTCGTTCGGAAGCGAGATCAACAGGACGTTCTGGTAACCCAAGGCGATCAACGATGCCGATGGTTGGGACGAGATCACCGCCTCGTCATTTTTCAAGATGAGGCTCCGACTGCAACCCGACGAAGGTCCCCAAGGTAAGAGGCCGCCAGGTAAGTGAAATACCCTTTGTTAAAGTTGCCTGCTCCCTGTTTTTATTTAAGCAAACCAAATAACCGAAGAACACGAGGAGCTGCATGCTCCAGATGATAACGCTACCGTGGAGAAACGATGGTGTCAACTGTGAAATGTCCCTCCAGTCCACCGCCTATGAAGTCCTCGGACGCGCACGCCATTAAAAACCAGGACTGGTTTGATGACAATGTAGACGTCATCAGTATCTTACTCGCGGAGAATAATGGATTTCACGAGGCCTACATGGACCCTTCGGACTGATGCCACCAAAGCTGCTCCAGATGCAGCCGGCT
>WEDG01005951.1:0-55892 GCA_017591395.1 Schistocephalus solidus
TGATAAAATCAACACTGGTCTACTCACTTTCACGTTGAAGCTCTGGTTGGCAGATGGTATTTTCTCCATCTTTCACGTTGGAACTCTAGTTGGCAGATGGTATTTTCTCCATCCCAAAGTAGTTTCATGCGTTTTGGCCCCACAAGCTTCCTGGACCCTAGTATTTCAAAATAGTACACTTTAGAACGATGTCACGAATAAGCTAGCATTATCACATCATGCAGATCGAATTTCTGAAAAGGCTGCACAGATATGTGGTTTTATATCACATACTTTCTTCCTTCCGAACATAAAGTTAAACCTATACCGCATGTTTGTTCTTCCTTTCCTAGAATAATGCTGTCCCCTTTTTGGGCTGATGAACGCCTCTGACCGCAGTTAGATTGAAAAAGTTCAGAGGATTTTTACTTGAAGACTATTTTCTCTTCCTGGATCCAGTATCTCTTATACGGAAAGATGCCAGTTAGCAAACATTAAATTTCTGTGGGTTAGAAGACTCGAAGCCGGTCACTGCTTCCTGTTTAACGTTAACTCTAGCCGAAATCTCCCACGAATTAACGCTCTCACTCCGGTAGATCGACCCTATGCCACTCGTAATTCCTCCATGATCATTTCACCATCCCTTAGCTCCACAACTTACCAGTCTCAGTTTTTGCCTCCAAATATGCTTTTATATGTAATAATCTTCCACTGCAAATTAGGTTGTCGTCTACATTAGCTATTTTCAAAAACCAAATAACGCAAACATTTAACTTCGGAAGATGTAAAGTCCTTATTGTCTGTTTTCTTCCCAAACTCGAAACTTTTGGATTTTGAAAAGGATCCTCCTGGTATTTGAGGCAGCTGCCTTGATATTATATGGGTCTCTAATTATATTTTCCATCATCCTCTGCAGAGTCAATCTTTGCATTCACTTTTTCTTCCCCTCCTTTTTAACTAGCATTGCCAACTCTTGACAACCTTAATACTTTCCTTCGAATTTGCAACCCTGACGATAGTCTCCAGGATCTGTTGATGATCGAGGTGGGTTCTGATGGTTTCGCCTCTTTGGTGATGGAATATACAGTCAGCAAGGTCGCATCTCGATGATGATCTCGTGACCTCTACTGTCCCCTCTTCGTTTCGAGCATGTTGTCTACGATGATTTCGTCCTCTCTCACCTTCACTGGTGTTTATAAACAGTAGCACTGACTGCTATATTATCTCTCACCCGACAAGGAGCGTTCCGAGCCTTCATACGTTGTCAACAACATCACAATACTATCCCAAAGCATTTAGGTATTAATGTTTTAGTGAAGCAGATTTTTTCTCCTATTTTTTTAAAATTTGGCGGCTCGCCGAACTCCGCCTCCGATTTAACCCTAGGAGTTTTTTTACTGCTTCTTTTTTAGTTCACCGTATATGCCAACGATTGTTGACTTTTGTTTTAAAAATGGCAAATCTTTTTGAATCGGATATGTTTACCATTACTCATTTCTGCTGTTCATATGGATGCTCACATAGTGCAGCAATTATCCACTTGTATTTATTTAAACCACAGTACTAAGTTTGTAATAAAAGGGCCCTCTGGGCCTAAAATATACAATTTATTTATAAAAGTTCAACTCTCCCCAAGCTTTCTGTCATTGTCAGCAACATCACAATACTATTCCATTGCATTTAGCTATTAATGGTTTAGTGAAGCAGATTTTTTCTCCTATTTTTTTAAAATTGGCGGCTCGCCGAACTCCGCCTCCGATTTAACCCTATGAGTTTTTTTTACTGCTTCTTTTCCAGTTCACCGGATATCTTTACCATACTACTCATTTCTGCTGTTCATATGGATGCACTAAGTTCTGCTGTTCATATGGATGCTCCCATAGTGCAGCAATTATCCACCTTGTATTTATTTAAACCACAGTACTAAGTTTGTAATGATAGGGCCCTCTGGGCCTTAAATATACAATTTATTTATTTATTTATAATATTTCAACTCTCCCCAAGCTTTCTGTCATTACCCCCGTTAGTCTTCCTTATAACCTAAGAAATTCTGCACTAATTATGCTTCCCCCTGCATCCTCCACGTGTAAACGCTCTCTCTTCTTTGCTTTTTGGTATAGGTTTCTTTGAAATAACTTGCCAATTGAAATTAGGTTGTTAACTAATCTAACTGCATTCAAGCGAAGACTGCACATTTATCTTAACACCGATTCTATTAACCTTTTATTTTCCTCATCTTTTCCCAGTAACTTTCCCCATGACTCGGAGAAAGGACCATCGGGAATTTGAGTAACCCTCTTGAAACTATATTTTCGCTACCTCGAGTTGCCCTTGAACTATTATGTCTCCTTATATCATCAAACGATGGCGTAATTCGGACATAAACACTCGGTGGTCCACAGTCTAAAATGCTACCGTTTTTTAGGATACTAACCATCATTAGAATTCAATTCTGGATCCTAAAATGCTGAGCACTTAAGTTCATTGACGCATTTTCATGAGATTTTGTTTCATACGCCTAAGTGATCAAGAACGAATCACCTCGACGTTTCATTATCTCATTCTGAAATGCTACTACAGTATTACCCTACTCTACCACCTGACCATTTTTTCCTAAGCAGTTTTTTTCTCCTACCTTCTATTCAAAAATGAAGGCTTATTGAACTCTGCCTCTATTTTTATGGTAGGAGTTTTTTTTAACTGCCTATTTTTTCTAGTTCACCATTAATTTTAAAACATCGCTAACTGTTGACAGCAGGACAAGTTATGTATTTGTACATTTTATCTGCACACATTGTCATAACTTTATTTTGTTACTAATGTTTGCTTAGACAGTGCCTTGCTGGTGCTAACCAAATATAAATTCTAAATAAATTTCAAACCCCGAATAACTATAAACTGTTGCAAATCCTGGTACTCGGGATTTTCGTTTTCTCCAATGTTCTCCTTAGGAGCATGAGAATGCTTTATGGAGTTCTCGTTGGGATTTTATCTAGATCTGGCCATACTGCATTTGAAGGCTTCAAGGAATCCATCAGAAATGTGTTTGACATCGTACTCTTATTGTGGGGTTTCCCTTTCGCAGATTGTCACGCGTTCGTTCCTTGAGATTCAATTATGGGCTCGTTGGAACACCCAAGACAACTGGATTTTAATTGAGGGTCACTTTGGTCATCATCCGTAGGATTCAGGGACTTCGTTCCTGTTATCCGGTCGTTATGGTTATTCGCGTCCGAACATTGAGAATTTTTACAAATTGTATTTTTTTGGTACTTTTGGTTAAGACCAGTATGATCATAACCGAATTTAGGAAGGATTAAAGACGTCCAATTAATATATTTTTGCGTTGGTTAAAAAATCAAAAATTTTGTACACAGCGTTAACAGTGATTTTTATAATATTAGGAACAAGGGACGTACTTCATTCTGATAAAACTACCCTAAGATTAAATAGCTTCCTGATATCACATCCTTTGCCCTTCTAACATTAACATTAATTTTACAGACGCGAAGAAACTCTCATATAAGTGTAAAAGTTTGTCTTTTGTTGTCAATATTCATTAATCCAAGGAAAAGTTGCCCTTCAAGCAGTTTTTAGGATTGGAAAAATATAATAAGCAGTTGTAAATGCGTGACCATGATTTATTATTATTGGTTTGGGAAAGGACAGAACGTGTCCTCGTCTTTTCCGAGCATACTCAAATTCAATTCTTCAAGATGGCGAATGCGTTACCGTGCACAAAGCATTTTGTTGAGGGAAAGCGGGTGTTTCACATGAGCTTTCATCACAAAGGCCTCTAAAAATCATTATTGCAAATTATCCTCAGGCTTCACGCCTCTTATAACGGAAAATGGCTCTCCGTAACTCACACAGGGATGTGTTTTTTCAGCCTGATTATGAACCAACGGAAAGGCACGAAATGAGGATGCTGAGAAGAGAACTGAAAAGGATACAAGAACAAGGGGAAAAGTGGCTCCAACTATAGGACGGGGAAATAAAAGTGATGAAGAGGTCTTTCTTGAGGCAGACACCGTACATCTTAAAGGTGGGTCCTTACAAAGACGGGAGACACTAAATACGAAGTACACAACTGAACAGAGCTTGAATAATAAAGGAACGCTCTCCAGAACTCAAAGGACAACCATTTATCAGAACTCAGCTTGGGTGGGATGAACACCAGTTCATCTCGGAAAGCACTGACAGACTAATGCATTCAAACGCGCGAAATGATCAAAAGTCTATATAGAGAAGTTACCCAGTCTAAATTGAGATGTTCGTATACAAATGCTCAGAGTCTCCTTTCAAAAGGAGACGAACTCAAAGCACTAGTCTCAGACCGAACCCCCGGTGTCATTGTCATTACGGAAACGTGGCTCAAAGCCGAAATCGCGGATAGCGAGGTTTCGATATATGTAAACCAACTATTTCGAAGAGACTGAGAAAATTGACAGGGAGGTGGAGTGGCCGTTTACGTTAGGACAGGTATACCAGCCGTCGAAAGAGCGCTCGCCATCCTCCTTGAATATGAATTTCTTTGGATAAAGATTAAAAAGGATTTTTCACAAAACCTTTAATTCTTGACAAACAAACATACGATAAAGTCTTAATTTAATTTCAGGAAGGTAGAAATTATAAGAAATAAAGCCGCAAATCTGAGCAGCTTTGGCCGTAATTCTATCGGCATGAGGCAAAAGATCTAATTTATTGGTGAGGCTTAAGCTCAAGTCCTTGATGGGGGAACATTCAATCATAGGGCAACCTTCAAAAATAAGAGGTTGCGGCAGCCTTACAGGCCCGAAACTCATGTAGCGACACTTAGTAGGTGAGAACTTTATTAGCCATATGGAGCTCCAGGTTTGAAAGAGCGTCTAAGTCTGAATGAATTTGTTCTAGGCACCGTTCGGTCGTAGAGTTAGAGAAGGAATACACACATTTGAGGTCATCAGCATAAATAAAAGATTGCGAATGTTTTACTATCGATGAAATATCATTTATATACAGTAAGAACAACAAACGACCTAATAGGGTACCTTGAAGGACACCACTAACAATCGGGGTGGCACTTGAGTATGAGGACCCTACTAAAACGTTTTGCTTTCGATCATTAAGGTATGATCTACTAAAGTCAGTAAGGGGACTACGAAATCCTATAGCTTTCAGTTTAGCTAGTAGTCATTTATGAGGCACTTTATCGAATGCCTTACTAAGATAAAAATAGATAACTACCACAGAGAGATGATCATTATGAAGAGAGGTTAGTAGATTTATGAAAGACATGTGGCAGGTTTCACAAGAGCAGTCCAGTAAGAAGCCGTGTTGGGAAAAGTTGATAATTTGATTGCTTATGCAAAAATCCGTGATTTGTTTTGCAATTAGTTTTTCGAAGAGTTTAGCAAAAGAGGGCGTTTTATGAGCACCGCGATAGTTATGAATGTCCGAGCGGGAACCAGATTTAAAAACTGGTATTATAATAGAAGTTTTCCAATAATCGGGGAATAAACCATTTTCGAGAAATACGGAGAATAACTTGCTTAGTCAAGGTGGAAAATCCCTTAACGGTTTAATAAGTGAGTTTGGAATGTTATCAGTTCCAACCGAATGTGAATTTTTTAGGTGAGTTATTTTCTTTTGAATACATGAAGGCGAGAAATTAATGGTTGTTAGAAGCGAATTTGAAAGCAGAGGAATTGTGGGAGTGGGGCTAGTTTCAATGGTAAAGTGGTTGGCAAAAAAACGAATTTAACAACTCTGCTTTGCCCAAATCGTCTGTAACAAGTTTTTTGTTACAGTCGAGTAAGGGCGGAGTTACATTCAGACGCTTAGCCGATGACTGAACGTGGAAGATATGAGCAACAGATTTGGATCAATTGCCATCACTTAGTGCCCGAGACTCCCTGTGCTTATCTCTCGCGAGCCTAATTTTCGATGCTAATTCAAATATTTGTGCAATCCTTAAATGAACTGACAAAGAGCTTTTAGATAAATCTCCGGGAAAAAGCTCGTTCTTACCGATAGATGCTCAAGTGCAATCCTCTGTTGGTAATACAGAAGCAGGTGCAGAACAAATTAACAAAGTTTCCAAAAGGGGTTTGCCATTAACGTAAGGAATAGTTGCTCATAATGACGCAAATAACATCGTCGACCAGAGTAGCATTCTTCCTGATACTGATGCTCCATCAACAAATCTGAACTCAAAGTCACCAAACATACATTTCGACCGAAAACGCAGACCTACAGATCTACAGACCACCTCATATTCCAAGTGCAGCTTATGAGTCACTCTTCCATTTGCTCAAGGAAGTTGCATGTCACCAGGAGGTCCTTATTGCTGGTGATTTCAATGCACCTACAGGTGACTGGGTTAATCTGTTTGTTGATGGCTCACCAAATTCCTTCGGCCATGAGCTAAAGGAAACGAAGAGGTCAAGGTCAAAGCGCGCAGCTCATTTTTGAAAGCTAAGTGAAAGTTCTAATTTTTTCAGAATTTCCTTATCCAAAGCTTTAATTACTTACTGATTTTTTGATAAAAACTTTGCAATTTTAACACTCTATCAACTGCTTATACCTGTGGTGCTCGTCCACTTCTACAGGCGTAAACCTTTCTAGTACACGCTTTTAACCGATATAGCCTCGTTATTAGTCAGGTGGATCTGTTATACTTAGAAGTCTCTCAAGCACGTATAAAGGTCCTTAGTTAAACTTTTTGGAAAAAAATATTTGTCGCAGAATATTATTCGACTGCTTTTTCCTAAGCTTGACCAAATTAAAGCCTCCTAGCAAAAATGAGAATGAAAATCTCGGCTCGTCGCAAGCTCTCAGCCATTGCACTGAAGCGTTGCTTGGTTGCATCAAGTAGTCACAGCAGTGATATGCATATGCAACCAATCGTTAAAGCTAAGCAGCTTGATCTCTCTGCTTTACAAAAGTGTAATGATTTTATGTTAAAGTTTGGATCAGTTCTTCTTTACTGGGGAAACTTATTCGACGGTGACATCTCTGCTCTTCCCTCTCAGGAATGTCAGCGTCTGGATTCTCTCGTCCATTTGGTTGCCACTGAAACATCAGACCGACAGAAACGAAATTATAATTTTCTTTTTAAAAAAATGTTTCACGGGACAGACGACCCATTGACGTTGCCGTAAACTTCCTGTACTCATGCGGTTTCAACTACAAAATAGCGGAAGCCAATCGCCTCTCCTCACGTAGCGAAAATCCACCTATATTAGTCACCCCTTTTCACCAATCGAGGTGGACTTCATCATTACACAGCGAGGTCAAATTTCTCGTTATCTAGAAGATGCAAAATGTTTCCTTTGTCGGGATCTTACACCGATGGAGCGAAGGAATGTGTCTCCCCTCTTGCATAGGTCTTTGGCCTCTCAATCCATTATCCATAAGTCTGGTCATGGCTATGCAAACTATAACGAGACGATACAGCAATCTCCTATAGTGCCCGGTTCAAAAACCTTAACTTCAACTCTTTCTCTCTTTTCAACGAATTCACTAACGCCTTCTTCCTCGCGAATAGGAATTTCCAACGCAGTAGCTATCAGCCATGTCGTAAGCCCACCTTTAATGTCAGTAACTCCGTCTAAAGTGCCAAGACCGACTGCTTCTCCGTTTGAACGTAGTTTTTCTTGTATTTCTACTGTTGACTTAGTCAACAATACTGGGTCAAGTCCACCTCGTTCCCATTCCACGCTATCCACTCCGGTCTCAGCTGTCCAATCTAATAAACTTATCAAAAACCTGGGCAAGTCAAAGGATGCTCCAAACTTTAGTTCCAAAAAGACAAATGTTATTAAAGTTGGGAAATCTCCTAAACCTCCAGCAGCTACCATACATACCTAAAATTTCCTTAGCAACTATCCCAACCAATCAACTTCTCAGGCTCCCCCATTATAACCCTACCCCTTACGGTACCAGTTTTCCAAAACAATTTGTTCCGTTTTCAAATCTTATTCTCCCCCCATATTATTCCAATATTCCTCAAAATCCTATTTATAGGCCTCCTATTTTCGCTAACGCAGAAAAATAGCCTTCCTCTCAATGGATACCACCCAAATATGTTTCTCTACAATAATCCTAATTTAGTTAGCAGTAACAGCTTAGCTAATTGTAGACAGCAGCCATTTTACTTTCCGCCAGCACCTACCTCTCTACAGTTTACTTCCCCACCACCAAGTCTTCCTTTTTTATAAGTAACGATAACCCTTGTTTGGATACTCGAACTACGCTAGATGTCATATTACTTAATGCTAGATCTGTTTAAAATAAGATGGCGCAACTGAGAGCCATTGCTTTCGAGCTAATGCCCGATGTTTTATGTGTAACTGAATCTTGGACCCATCCCTTAATTTCCGACTCTCTGCTTGTCATAGACCAGTACGATCTCTACCGTCAAGACCGCATTAGTAAGCGTGGTGGTGGTTGTCTTCTCTATATTAAAGCTTCATTTAAGAACTTCCCGTTTGATCTAGATGTTACGTCATTCTCTGGTAATTACTGCTTCGCATCCATTATCCTGTCGTCCAGGCAAAAGGCGATTCTCGGATGTATTTACAACCCGCCTAATTCATCATCCGATGATGCAAAACTTTGTGAAATTTTTAAATTGATTTCGAAGTCCAATTTTAACATTAAAATAATCGCTGGGGACTTTAATTCTCCTGAAATTAACTGGATTTCAAACGTTTGTCCACCCAGATTTCAGCCTTTCCTCGATACGATTAATTTTTCTAATTGGTCCCAGCTTGTCCGTTCTTCAACGAGAGAAAATTATATTTTAGACTTGATTTTCACAAACGTCATTGCTCCCCTCTTCGTTGATTTTAAGCAGCGCCTCTTCCAAAGTGACCATACACTAATTCACTGTTACCTTCCGATTGTTTCATCGAAAAAGTTTAGTGCCGTTCGTACCTATCATGCTTTTGACCTCGCAGATATGAGCTTAATTAGTAACTTTTTGACTCATTGGACTGGCACAAATGTGGTTTTATATCACATAATTTCTTCCTTCCGGAAATAAAGTTAAACCTATACTGCATGTTTGTTCTTCATATCCTCGAATACTGCTATCCCCTATTTGGGCTGATGAACGCCTCTGACCAAAGTAAGATTGAAAAAGTTCAGAGGGTTTTTACTCGAAGACTATATTCTCTTCCTAGATCCAGTATCTCTTATACGGATAGATGCCACTTAGCAAACATTAAATTTTTGTGGGTTAGAAGACACGAAGCTGGTCTCTGCTTCCTGTTTCGCGTTAATTCGAGCCCAAATATCCCACGAATTAACGCTCTCACTCCGGATAATCGACCCGATGCCACTCGTTATTCCTCCATGATCATTTCACCACCCCTTAGCTCCACAACCAATCGGTCTCAGTTTTTTGCCTCCAAATATGCTTTCATATGGAATAATCTACCACTGCAAATTAGGTTGTCGTCTACATTAGCTATTTTTAAAACCAAATTATGCAAAAATTTAACTTCGAAAGATATAAAGTCCTTATTGTCTGTTTCTTTCCCAAACTCGCAACTTTTGGATTTTGAAAAGGGTCCTCCTGGTATTTGAGGCAGCTCCCTTGATATTATATGGGTCTCTAATTATATTTTCCATCATCCTCTGCAGAGTCAATCTTTGCATTCACTTTTTCTTCCCCTCCTTTTTAACTAGCATTGCCAAATCTTGACAACCTTGATACTTTCCTTTGAATTTGCAACCCTGACGATAGTCTCCAGGATCTGTTTATGATCGAGGTGGGTTCTGATGGTTTCGCCTCTTTGGTGATGGACTATACAGTCAGCAAGGTCGCATCTCGATGATGATCTCGTGACCTCTACTGTCCCCTCTTTGTTTTGACCATGTTGTCTACGATGAGTTCGTCCTCTCTCACCTCCACTGGTGTTTATAAACAGTAGCTCTGACTGCTATATTACCTCTCACCCGACAAGGAGCGTTCCGAACCATCATACGCAGTCAGCAACATCACAATACTATCCCATTGCATTTAGCTATTAATTTTTTAGTGAAGCAGTTTTTTTTCTCCTATTTTTTTTTAAATTGGCGGCTCGCCGAACTCCGCCTCCGATTTAACCCTAGGAGTTTTTTTACTGCTTCTTTTCGAGTTCACCGTATATGCCAACGATTGTTGACTTTTGTTTTAAAAATGGCAAATCTTTTTGAATCGGATATGTTTACCATTACTCATTTCTGCTGTTCATATGGATGCTCACATAGTGCAGCAATTATCCACTTTGTATTTATTTAAACCATGGTAATAAGTTTGTAATGATGGGGCCCTCTGGGCCTTAAATATACAATTTATTATTATTATTTATTATCTCAATATTGACCAACCCATGGCACAGAATGTTAACATACCAACGAGAATAAGAGATAATCAGAGAGAAAATTGTCTCGACCTAGTATTTACGAAGGACTTCTCTTACATTGATGAATTGTATTCTACTGCACCTCTTGGTAAGAGGGACCATAGTACGCTGATGTGGGATTACGTCCTTTATTCTCAGCGCCAGCAGAGAAGAGAAGGAAAGCGAAATATATGGAAGGCCGATTTTAACGCGATGAATAAAGAACTGATGTCCGTGTAATGGAAATGTTTGCTCAAAGGGAAATCAAAGGCTGACTGGCAATCGTTTAAGAAAGTTTCACTCGATCTGATTGAACGCTTTTGTCCAGTGAAGGTGCAACAAGAGTCTAGTCACCCGGCCTGGGTAACAAGAGAACTTAAGAGGCAGTTAAAGAAGAAGAATAAAAAATGGAAGATATTCAGAGAACCAGGGTCAGCAGAGCATCTCAAGGAATTTCTTCACCGCAGAAACGCTGCCAAAAAATGATTTTTCAGGCAAGGAAGAGCTATTTATCAAGAATTATTTAACAGGCTGAAAATAAACCTTAAAGTTTTTTTCAATTATATAAATAGTCGATTAAAAACAAGGACTCATTCGCAGTACTTATGGATGGGAATGGTGTTGAAATCTTTGAAAATTGCGAGAAAGCTGAGCACTTGGTTCGGTTCTTTGCCTCAGTATTCACTAAAGAACTACGACGACAACAGTAGTGTGATAGATGACGGTCCAGTGCTTCAATATATAAAATAAATAAATTGTTTATTTAAGGCCCAGAGATCCCCGTCATTTCAACATTAGTATCGCGGCATAAATAAATAGAAATTGGATAATTATTGCAATATGTGAGCAGCCAAAATGAATAATATGTTAGGCATATCCGATTCAGAACGATTTGCCATTTTTAAAACAATAGTCAACAATGTTTCACATATACGGTGAACTAGAAAAGAAGCAGGCGGAGTTCGGCGAGCCGCTTATTTATAAAAAATCCAGGAGTAAAAACTGCTTCACTAAAACATTTATTGCTAGATGCAATGGTTTAGTATTGTGAAGTTACTGACAACGTATGAGGGTTCTGAACGCTCCTTGTCGGGTAAGAGATAATATAGCATTCAGAGCTACTGTTTATAACCGCCAGTGGAGGTGAGGGAGAAGGAACTAATCTAAGACCTCAGGGTCAAAACGAAGAGGGGACAGTATAGGTCATGAGATCATCATTGAGATGTAAACTTGCTGACTGCAACGTCCACCAATTAAAGAGGCATAACCATCAGAACCCACCTTGATCATAAACTGAACCTGGAGACCATCGTCGGGGTTGCAAAATCGGAAAGAAGTATCAAGGTTGTCAAGAGCTGGCAATGATAGTTTAAAAGGGGGGACGAAAATGTGAATGTAAAGATTGACTCTACAGAGGATGATTGAAATATAATTAGAGAACAATATGATATTAAGGGAGCTGCTTTATATACCAGGAGGATCCTTTTCAAAATCCAAAAGTTGCGGGTTTGGGAAGGAAACAGACAATAAGGACTTTATATCTTCCAAAGTTAAATAAATATACTCTTCCCGGAACCTCTCGTGGAACGAGAACTGCGAAATCTGAAAGAAGCGAATTCATCTGGTCCGGACGATATACCGGCCAAGTTCTTGAAAGAACTGTCCGGCGAACTCTCACAACCACTAGCGCATATATTCAATTCGTCCTTCGAATCTGGGAAACTGCCATCCGTATAGAAGGCAGCAACTATATACTCCATATACAAGAGCGGGGCTTGATCTAATGTCAACAATTACTGGGGCCTTAGCTCCATTTGCTGTAAAAAATGGAATCGATAATTAAGAAGGCGACCATAAAGTTTCTTGTAGAAACCCGATTGCTCTCAGAACTCCAGCATGGCTTTAAACAGAATCACTATTGTATTTCCAGTTTATTGATCTCGATAGAGCAGTGGACTCGCGCATTGGATGAAATTGGTGGGGTTGACGTCATTTACACTGATTTCAAGACGGCGTTTGACAATGTCCCACACAAACGTCTTACCTATAAATTATCTGAAATTGGGATAAGAGGAATGCTGCTGACATGGATTGCAGATTTTCTTACTGCAAGATTTCAAACTGTGTGCATCGATACATCGAATTCAACACCTACTCCGGTTCTAAGTGGTGTCCCCCAAGGCTCCGTCTTAGGATCGTTACTCTTCTTAGTCTATATCAACGACTGCGTTGAAGACCTGGGTTGCAGTGCCATCATGTTTGCAGACGATGTTAAATTTTGGAGGGTCATCAGATCTGATTTCGATAGGCACGCACTTCAAGAGGATCTCAACCGTCTTAGCAGCTGGTCTGCTCGTTGGCTCTTAAATTTTTACGTTGGGAAGTGTGTGGTCCTAAGACTGCGTACCAGAAGGACCAGTGAGGAGGATGATTCCTACCAATACATTCTCAATGGGCAGCCCCTTTCAATTGTTGAGGAACAGAAGGACCTCAGTGTTCTAATAAACTCCTCACTTAAACCATCTTCACAGTGTTTAAAGGCAGCTAAACGCGCTACATAGGTCTTATTTGCGCTCAGACGTGGATTTGTGCAGATGGATAAGGAACTCTTCCGAAAAACCTACGTGGTATTTGTTCAATCTCATTTGGAATATGCCATCCAGGCCTGGCATCCGTGGTTTAAGAACGGTTAGTTAGAGCTCGAACGAGTACAGACGAGGGCTACAAAGATGGTCAAGAATCTTAGTCATCTGTCTAACGAAACCAGACAAGTTGAAATTGATTTGTTTTCTCTCAATTACAGGCAACTACGCGGTGACCTCATCCAAACCTACCGGATAATCAGAGGCCGCGAGTGTGCCCTGGAATTTGCTGACTTCTTCAAGTTGGCTGTGACAGAACATCTGCGGGGTCATCCCTTTAAACTGCAGAGGAAATTGGTCCACACGGACGTCCGTCGGAACGCCTTTTCGCATGGGGTTGGTGGTGCATGGAACGGACTCCCTGACGAGGTGGTCCTATCACAAACTGTTGACACATTTAAATTCAAACTAGATACTCATTTTCTGAGAAGCTATCGTCAATATAATGAAGATTGTGTAAACAGTGGCAGGTTGCGCCTGGCCCACACATATCGATGACCTTACGTTTTCATTTGTCAGAGTTATTGCTGTAATCGTTTATTCTTATGTCATTTTGAATATGAATAGGGAGCTAGAGGGCGAAAGCCTTATTCCCCAATAAATTGACTTAAAGTGAATTAAAATAAGGTGAGGAGGTAGAGTAGGCTAATACTGCTGTAGCATTTCAGAAGGAGCTAGTGAAACTTCGATATGGTTCGTTCTTGTTCACTTAGGCACATGAAACAAAATATCGCGAAAAATGCGTCAGTGAACACTAGGCTTCAGCAACTTAGGATCCAGAATTGAATTCCGATAATGGTACGTATCCAAAGAAAATGGAGAATTGTTGACTGTGTAAGTCCAAATGACTTCCATCGTTAGAATGAATGGTAGTATAAGGGGACACCATGGATCCTGGGGGACTCGAGGTAAAAACGACTTGTTCCAAGAAGGTCCCTTAAATATCTGTTGTTACTTTTTGCAAGTCATAGAGAAGCTGCTCGGAAAAGATGAGGAAAATAAAAAGTTAATAGAATCAGTCTTAAGATAAATGTGTTGTCTTCGCTTGAATGCAGATAGAGTAGTTGACGACCTTATTTTAATTTCGAATTTATAGTTGGTAGCACCTGCAAGGAACTGTCTAAACAAACATTAGTAACAAAATAAAGATATGAAAATGTGTGCAGATAAAATGCAAAAACTTAAAAATGTAGACAGAACTTGTCCTGCTAGGTCAACAGTTAGCGATGTTTTGCAATAAATCGTGAACGAGACAAAAAGGCCGGGAAAAAACTTAACTTTAAGATGTAAGCAGATTTCAATAGGCTATCATTTTCGAATAGAATGACTTAGCCGTTTGGATGACAAGTGATCTAAGGAGAAATCATGGTTCATGGGCGACTCGAGATAGCGAAAATATAGTTTCAAGAGGGTCACTTAAATTCCCGATGGTCGTTTCTCCGAGTCATGGGAAAGATGAGGAAAATAAACGGTTAATAGAATCAGTGTTAAGATAAATTTGCAGTCTTCGCTTGAATGCAGATAGACTAGTTAATGACTTATTTCAATTGGCAATTTATTCTAAAGAAAGCTATACGTTAAAGTATAGAACAGAGAGCGTTTACACTTGGAGGATGCAGGGGGAGGTATAATTAGTGCAGAATTTCTTAGTTTATATAGGATAATAGCGGGGGTAATGACAGAAACCTTGGGGAGAGTTGAGCTATTACTCAGTCGAAAAAGGAGGCAAAAGCCTGCTTCTAGTCACCTGACCCAAAGACACATTTAAGCTTCGTAATCTGGCATCTTGTTGAGCAGGAAGTAGTTGAAAGAGTCGTTAAACCGGAGTTTTTTTTTGTGAAATTTCTTTGGACACTTTCAATTTTTGAACGGCTTGATCCGTTCATTAAACCGAAGAAAGGACTGCAAAATTCAAGAATGGGAATCAGAAACATGCGATAAAGTCTTAATTTAATTTCGAGAAGGTAGAAATTATAAGAAATAAAGCCACGTATCTTAGTAGCATTGGCGGTTATTCTAATTTTTGGTGTAGCTTAAGCTCAATCCTTGATGAAGGAACATTCAGTCATAGGGCAACCTTTAAAAATAACAGATTGCGGCAGCCTTATGGGCCAAAAACTCATATGGCGACACTTAGAAGATGATAATTCTATTATCCATGTGGAGCTCCATGGCAAAAGATCGTCTAAGTCCGAATGAATTTGTTCTAGGCATCATTCGGTCGTAGAGATAGAGAAGAAATACACGCATTTGAGGTCATTAGCATAAATAAAAGATTGCGAATGTTTAACTATCAGTGAAAGATCATTTATATACATTAAGAACAGCAAAGGACCTAATACGGTACCTTGAAGGACACCACTAACAATCGGGGTGGCACTTGAGTATGAGGACCCTACTAAAACGTTTTGCTTTCGATCATTAAGGTATGATCTAATAAAGTCAGTAAGGGGACTACGAAATCCTATAGCTTTCAGTTTAGCTAGTAGTCATTTATGAGGCACTTTATCGAATGCCTTACTAAGATAAAAATAGATAACTACCACAGAGAGATGATCATTATGAAGAGAGGTTAGTAGATTTATGAAAGACATGTGGCAGGTTTCACAAGAGCGGTCCGGTAAGAAGCCGTGTTGGGAAAAGTTGATAATTTGATTGCTTATGCGAAAATCCGTGATTTGTTTTGCAATTAGTTTTTCGAAGAGTTTAGCAAAAGAGGGCGTTTTATGAGCACCGCGATAGTTATGAATGTCCGAGCGGGAACCAGATTTAAAAACTGGTATTATAATAGAAGTTTTCCAATAATCGGGGAAGAAACCATTTTCGAGAAATACTGAGAATAACCTGCTTAGTAAAGGTGGAAAATCCCTTAACTGTTTAATAAGTGAGTTTGGAATAATATCAGTTCCAACTGAATGTGAATATTTTAAGTGAGCTATTTCCTTTTGAATACATGAAGGCGAGAAATTAATGGTTGTTAGAAGCGAATTTGAAAGCAGAGGAACTGTGGGAGTGGGGCAAGTTTCAGTGCAATTAGGAGATGGATCTTCAAGTTGCTTTCGTAATTGTTTAAGACTGTTTTGGAGAAAATTTGGAAGATTAGAAGAAGCTGTATTTGAATTAAGAATCTTAAATGGGATAAAGGCCTGGATTTGTTCTGTTAGGATCTGCAATAGCTCATGGAAAAAGTTTGGATCGTTGATAAAAAATATCCTGTGCCAATCAAGAGTGCTTACGAAATTACTTATTAATTCAATGTCAAGGTTATTGCATTTAACCTCAGGTTTCGTAAGAAGGGAGACTGGAAAACAACAGAGAATTAGTGCGCGATCACTTGTGAATAGATCACGATGGAAATTTATAAAGAGAGGGTGGACATCATTTGTAATAATTTAATCTTAAATTTTGTCATTAATTCTCACTGAACTGACCAGTTGGGACATGTTTGAATAGTTAATAGCATCGACTAATTTCTGATGTTTTGACGAAGAGGAATTTGCCTGCCAGTCAATTTCTGGCAGAGTAAAATCGTCTACGACTATTTTGACATCAAATCGAGTCTCTGCAACTTTTCAAATAGTTCACAGAGCTCGCTTTCATTGCCAGAATAACACGAAGGATAATAGGCACAGCCAATTACCTCTTTTTTATTGTGCGGGAGGATGACTGAAGCAAGCATACATTTCCAGGAAAGGACGAAATGCTCAGCCGCAGAGGGAAATGTACAAAGGATGACTTAATATAAAGAAGGCAACCACCACAAGTTTTTCAGCGTGGTCTTGTCGGTACAAATTGAAATTATCAATAGCGAGCATGGAGTCGGAAATAAGAGAGTGAGCTCAGGATTCAGTTATGCATAGCACATCTGGTTAAAGCTCAAAGGCTACTGTTCTAAGCTCAGCCATCTTATTTTTAATTAATCTCGCGTTGAGTGAAACTAAGCTGAGCGTATGCCTGAGCTGCAGGTTACGCTCATCAGTATTTATAAAAAAGGATAATTAGGTGGCGGGGATGAAAACTGGAGAGAAGAAACAAAAGGTGGGAAACAAAATTGCTCTGGTCTACAATTTGTCGAAATGTTAGTGTTAAAAGAGCTGAGATTATGGCAAAACAGTATATTATCATGAAATCTGTGGAAAAGAAGGCTATATTGTAGCGTGAGGAAGATATGGGGTGGCCATGAAATGAGATTTTGAGGGAATTTAACATAAATTGGTGGGATACGTACATTAGAAAAAGGAATAAATGATTTCGAATAACTGTTAACACAATTAGAAGACTTAATTATTTGGGGATTTTTGGACTATTTCGGGGTTGGGAAGAGTGCAAACGTGAGCGTTCATATCTGTTAAATAGGTTTATTTATAGGGTATTTTTTGGGTGCCTTCATATCTAAGAACACAGGAAAAAACCTTAAACAAACTTGTCTTTTTAGTAACCACTTTAGCTTTGTTTTGGTTGCATACCTAAATATCAGTGTTTGAAATGATTAGTTTGTTTTACGTAAAATACCTGCCTTCTGTAGTGTAGACGAGGGTCAAAACTGCTAAGAACCGAGGTGTACAAAATAAATTAACGCTAAGTGGAGAATTGTGTCCAAACTACAAACGACAAAAGGACGGCAAAAATGTCAGAAGATTTTTAGAATGCAGACTCACGAAAAACGCAGTTTCTAGATAGCGAGTGTTGTTGAGGATTGTAATGAACTCTGAGCTAGATCCAGAAAGCTATGCATCAAGGATGAAGAGCAGAGTCAGAAGTTCAATTGAGACGGCGATCAGTAGAATGCAATCGAGAAATGAAGATCAATCGTTGCAATTGACTGCAAGTAATTGAGAGAAATCAGTACAATCAAGATTACAGCGGCGACATGCAGCAGCGAAAACAGAAGACGTCCAACATGCCGGTTGAAGCTGGCTGTTGTGTTTTATTTAGCACAGTAAAACAAGGGATCATAAAGATTCAGCTGAACAAGAAAGATACAAAGATGTAAATTGTACAAATACCTACACAACTCCCCCCACCAGAGCACTTGTTGTACAAAAAAACGGTCGGTGAAAAAAAAGCAAAAAATATACGACAAAGTCCTTAAGATTGGCAGGAAAATGGATATAACTACCAGAACGAGAGGAAATGCGTTGTGGTGAAGGTGAAGTAGTAAAACGTGTGGGTGGGGTGGTCGAGTGTGAAGGTTGAGTGGAACGGACCGACATATGTGGAATGGGTGGTGACGGTGTGGAGTAATTGGATGGAGCAACGGGCGGTGAGACGCACTCAAGATAAGCTGGCTTGAGTCTAGAACTTAATGGCTAGAATTTAATGAATGTTAGAAGTGTATTTGAAAGCAGAGGATTTGAGGGAGTGGGGCTAGTTTCAATGGTAAAGTGGTTGGCAAAAAAATGAATTTAACAATTCTGCTTAGCCCATCTCCTCTGTAACGAATTTTTTGTTACAGACGAGTAAAGGTTGAGTTGCATTCATGCGCTTAGCCGATGACCGAACATTGAAGATTTGAGCAACAGATTTGGATGAATTGGCATCACTTAGTGCCCGAGACTTCCTATGCTTATCTCATGCGAGCCTTATTTTTTTGATGCTAATTCAAATATTTGTGCAATCCTTTAGTGAACTGACAAGGAGCATTTAGATGGATCTTCAAGTTGCTTTCGTAATTTTTTTAAGGCTGTTTTTGGAGGAAATCAGGAAGAGTAGAAGAAGCTGTATTTGAATTAAGAATCTTAAATGGGATAAAAAGCTTGGATTTGTTCTGTTAGGATCTGCAATAGCTCATGGAAAAAGTTTGGATTGTTGATAAAAAAATATACTGTGCCAATCAAGAGTGCTTAATAAATTACTTATTAATTCACTGTCAAGGTTATTACATTTAACCTCAGGTTTCGTAAGAAGGGAGACTGGAAAACAACAGTGAGTTAATGCGTGATCACTTGTGAATAGATCACGATGGAAATTTATAAAGAGAAGGTGGACATCATTTGTAATAATTAAATCTTAAACTTTGTCATTAATTCTCACTGAACTGACCAGTTGGGACATGTTTGAATAGTTAATATCATCGACTAATTTCTGATGTTTTGACGGAGAGGAATTTGCCTGCCAGTCAATGTCTGGCAGAGTAAAAATCGTCTACGACTATTTTGACATCAAATCGAGTCTCTGCAACTTTTCAAATAGTTCACAGAGCTCGCTTTCATTGCCAGAATAACACGAAGGATAATAGGCACAGCCAATTACCTCTTTTTTATTGTGCGGGAGGATGACTGAAGCAAAGCATACATTTCCAGGAAAGGACGAAATGCTCAGCCGCAGAGGGAAATGTACAAAGGATGACTAAATATAAAGAAGGCAACCACGACAAGTTTTTCAGCGTGGTCTTGTCGGTACAAATTGAAATTATCTATAGCGAGCGTGGAGTCGGAAATAAGATAGTGAGCCCAGGATTCAGTTATGCATAGCACATCTGGTTAAAAGCTCAAAGGCTTCTGTTCTAAGCTCAGCCATCTTATTTTTTTAATTGATCTCGCGTTGAGTGAAACTAAGCTGAGCGTATGCCTGATCTGCAGGTTACGCTCATCAGTATTTATAAAAAAGGATAATTAGGTGGCGGGGATGAAAACTGGAGAGAAGAAACAAAAGGTGGGAAACAAAATTGCTCTGGTCTACAATTTGTCGAAATGTTAGTGTTAAAAAGAGCTGAGATTATGGCAAAACAGTATATTATCATGAAATCTGTGGAAAAGAAGGCTATATTGTAGCGTGAGGAAGATATGGGGTGGCCATGAAATGAGATTTTGAGGGAATTTAACATAAATTGGTGGGATACGTACATTAGAAAAAGGAATAAATGATTTCGAATAACTGTTAACACAATTAGAAGACTTAATTATTTGGGGATTTTTTTGACTATTTCGGGGTTGGGAAGAGTGCAAACGTGAGCGTTCATATCTGTTAAATAGGTTTATTTATAGGGTATTTTTTGGGTGCCTTCATATCTAAGAACACAGGAAAAAACCTTAAACAAACTTGTCTTTTTAGTAACCACTTTAGCTTTGTTTTGGTTGCATACCTAAATATCAGTGTTTGAAATGATTAGTTTGTTTTACGTAAAATACCTGCCTTCTGTAGTGTAGACGAGGGTCAAAACTGCTAAGAACCGAGGTGTACAAAATAAATTAACGCTAAGTGGAGAATTGTGTCCAAACTACAAACGACAAAAGGACGGCAAAAATGTCAGAAGATTTTTAGAATGCAGACTCACGAAAAACGCAGTTTCTAGATAGCGAGTGTTGTTGAGGATTGTAATGAACTCTGAGCTAGATCCAGAAAGCTATGCATCAAGGATGAAGAGCAGAGTCAGAAGTTCAATTGAGACGGCGATCAGTAGAATGCAATCGAGAAATGAAGATCAATCGTTGCAATTGACTGCAAGTAATTGAGAGAAATCAGTACAATCAAGATTACAGCGGCGACATGCAGCAGCGAAAACAGAAGACGTCCAACATGCCGGTTGAAGCTGGCTGTTGTGTTTTATTTAGCACAGTAAAACAAGGGATCATAAAGATTCAGCTGAACAAGAAAGATACAAAGATGTAAATTGTACAAATACCTACACAACTCCCCCACCAGAGCACTTGTTGTACAAAAAAACGGTCGGTGAAAAAAAAGCAAAAAATATACGACAAAGTCCTTAAGATTGGCAGGAAAATGGATATAACTACCAGAACGAGAGGAAATGCGTTGTGGTGAAGGTGAAGTAGTAAAACGTGTGGGTGGGGTGGTCGAGTGTGAAGGTTGAGTGGAACGGACCGACATATGTGGAATGGGTGGTGACGGTGTGGAGTAATTGGATGGAGCAACGGGCGGTGAGACGCACTCAAGATAAGCTGGCTTGAGTCTAGAACTTAATGGCTAGAATTTAATGAATGTTAGAAGTGTATTTGAAAGCAGAGGATTTGAGGGAGTGGGGCTAGTTTCAATGGTAAAGTGGTTGGCAAAAAAATGAATTTAACAATTCTGCTTAGCCCATCTCCTCTGTAACGAATTTTTTGTTACAGACGAGTAAAGGTTGAGTTGCATTCATGCGCTTAGCCGATGACCGAACATTGAAGATTTGAGCAACAGATTTGGATGAATTGGCATCACTTAGTGCCCGAGACTTCCTATGCTTATCTCATGCGAGCCTTATTTTTGATGCTAATTCAAATATTTGTGCAATCCTTTAGTGAACTGACAAGGAGCATTTAGATGGATCTTCAAGTTGCTTTCGTAATTTTTTAAGGCTGTTTTGGAGGAAATCAGGAAGAGTAGAAGAAGCTGTATTTGAATTAAGAATCTTAAATGGGATAAAAGCTTGGATTTGTTCTGTTAGGATCTGCAATAGCTCATGGAAAAGTTTGGATTGTTGATAAAAAATATACTGTGCCAATCAAGAGTGCTTAATAAATTACTTATTAATTCACTGTCAAGGTTATTACATTTAACCTCAGGTTTCGTAAGAAGGGAGACTGGAAAACAACAGTGAGTTAATGCGTGATCACTTGTGAATAGATCACGATGGAAATTTATAAAGAGAAGGTGGACATCATTTGTAATAATTAAATCTTAAACTTTGTCATTAATTCTCACTGAACTGACCAGTTGGGACATGTTTGAATAGTTAATATCATCGACTAATTTCTGATGTTTTGACGGAGAGGAATTTGCCTGCCAGTCAATGTCTGGCAGAGTAAAATCGTCTACGACTATTTTGACATCAAATCGAGTCTCTGCAACTTTTCAAATAGTTCACAGAGCTCGCTTTCATTGCCAGAATAACACGAAGGATAATAGGCACAGCCAATTACCTCTTTTTTTATTGTGCGGGAGGATGACTGAAGCAAAGCATACATTTCCAGGAAAGGACGAAATGCTCAGCCGCAGAGGGAAATGTACAAAGGATGACTAAATATAAAGAAGGCAACCACGACAAGTTTTTCAGCGTGGTCTTGTCGGTACAAATTGAAATTATCTATAGCGAGCGTGGAGTCGGAAATAAGATAGTGAGCCCAGGATTCAGTTATGCATAGCACATCTGGTTAAAGCTCAAAGGCTTCTGTTCTAAGCTCAGCCATCTTATTTTTAATTGATCTCGCGTTGAGTGAAACTAAGCTGAGCGTATGCCTGATCTGCAGGTTACGCTCATCAATATTTATAAAAAAGGATAATTAGGTGGCGGGGATGAAAACTGGAGAGAAGAAACAAAAGGTGGGAAACAAAATTGCTCTGGTCTACAATTTGTCGAAATGTTAGTGTTAAAAGAGCTGAGATTATGGCAAAACAGTATATTATCATGAAATCTGTGGAAAAGAAGGCTATATTGTAGCGTGAGGAAGATATGGGGTGGCCATGAAATGAGATTTTGAGGGAATTTAGCATAAATTAGTGGGATACGTACATTAGAAAAAGGAATAAATGATTTCGAATAACTGTTAACACAATTAGAAGACTTAATTATTTGGGGATTTTGGACTATTTCGGGGTTGGGAAGAGTGCAAACGTGAGCGTTCATATCTGTTAAATAGGTTTATTTATAGGGTATTTTTTGGGTGCCTTCATATCCAAGAACACAGGAAAAAACCTTAAACAAACTTGTCTTTTCAATAACCACTTTAGCTTTGTTTTGGTTGCAAACCTAAATATCAGTGTTTGAAATTATTAGTTTGTTTTTCGTAAAAAAACCTGCCTTCCAATGTTTAGAAACATCAAAATTCCAAAATAAAACAGCTATACAGCATGGTGATGAATGTGTCTGGGAAAAAATTTTCAGGGTCAAGAATATTCTGTTTTAGTCGTTTGATATTGTTTATAAGACAGAGGTCGAAACGTCTGCGGTCGATTCGAATGGATAGGCATTTCCAATCAGGTGCAAGTGCAGTCGATTCTGGTGTGGGGTCTGCCGAATAATTAGACTAAGTTGAACTGATCGCTAAAAAATGGTGGACATTGATAAGGAGTAAGAAAGGTTTAACTGTAAGAAAATTTAAATACTGTCCAACAGTCGTCATATTTGTATTTGATAATATAGTGTTGATTATGTTTGATCTAGCTTTATGAAACAACTAGTCCTTTCATAAAGCTAGATCAAAGCCTAGGCTTCAGGTATGTTGCGCACCTGAATGACGTAGAGCATACATGATGCTAAAAACACAAAAAAAATCTATTACTCACAGGCAGAGATTAAAAATATTATGGTTTGCAAACTAGTTTTAAAGCAAATTCTTTACTCTTATAGCAATGAAATACGATTCGAGGCTCAAACGGTCGTACGTCAATCGCATCGTGAATTTGATTGGTTGCTAGTGAACCTCGATGACGCGTCGCTAAGGGCGCAAGGGAATGTGCGCAGTGTTATTGGGAAAGCGATTGGGCACTGAGCTGTCAATCCCGCGCGCGCCGTGCCACGCCATTTCCTGCGCTGTCGTGCTGCGACGCGGTCGCTTAACTGCCTGCCCCCTGTTCTGTCTATACTGACCGTTTTTTGCTTTTTTTGCAGAATGTTTAGAGCAGTATCTATGAAAACACTTAGGAGACGTGCCCAGAAAGGTTTTCTGGATGATTTACGTCAAATTTCCGATAATATGAGGGAAATGTATCCGTCCGACTCATCTTAATCGTCGTGGCATCTGACCTCTTCCTCTTGTTCGTCATATGACGACTAAGAGATTTCCTCTGCTGATAAGGATGCAAGTTGGATGTCAGATGCATCTGACGTGGCACCAAACAACTCTTCAAGCACACCTACAATTGAAGAGGAACCTACGTTTCGAGAGGCTATGAGTTCTTGGGCAATACGCTCGCGTATGCCATTGATTCATCAGAGCAGTCTTCTGAAGATTATAAGACGGCTGACCTCTGACCTTCCTGCAGACGCACGAACGCTGTTGGCTAGGGAAAGTGATGTTTCAACGGTAACGGCAATTTGCAGTGGTGAGTACGATCATTTAGTACTTGTGAAACAGTTAACTGAGCAGTTTCGAGACCATACTAGGCGTCCGCAGGGCAGCGTTCTGGGTCCCATTTAGTTTCTGATATACGTAAACGACTGCTTGGATTGTCTGACATGCGAGAAGGTAATGTTCGCTGACGATCTGAAGTTATGGAACTCGATTGAAAAACCGGAGGATGCGCAGAAATTACAACAAAAATTAGATCGCTTACAAGCATGGTGTGATGAGTGGCTGCTGAACCTTAATCTTAACAAATGCCAAATAATCCGACTGCGGTCAAAATCCAGAAGGATGATTAGGTTTGAATACCAGTACTTCATCAGTGGTCACCAACTCCAGGAGGTAAATATTCTAAAGAACTTGGGTATATGGATAACACCAACTCTCAAACCATCGTCGCAATGTGCGAATATCGCAAAAAAGCTATGTGTATCTTAGGCGCAATAAAATAAATAAATAGGTTTATTGATTTGGCACTGCTTGGCACCGTCAAATCAGGAGGTCCTTCGTTAATTTTGACGGAGAGCTTTTTGGGCACGTGTTTGGAACATTTATCCGGCCGGTGTTGGAATATTGCGTTCAGGTGTGGCGCCCTTGGACAAAACATGACTACGCTCTGCTGCAAAAAGTTCAACGGAGGGCAACGAAACTAGTCAGCGGATTGAAATGCCTACCCTATGAGGGCCGCCTAGAAAGACTTACATTTTTCCTCTCTCTTATAGGCAATACAGAGGGGATATGATCTTAGTCTTCAAACTGGTCAGAGGAGTTGATTGTGCTCTTCAGATGGCCAACTTTTTTGAATCGGCAAACATGACAAGTCTCCGAGGACACCCATACAAACTGAAAAGAAAACACGCCAAACTTGAAGTGCGGGCCAACTTATTTTTTCCAACGGGTGATTGAAGAATGTAACAAACTGCCAGCTTCGGTTGTTCAGGCTGAAAGCGTTGAAATGTTTAAAAGAAGACTTCATGCATTTTTACTCGATTGATATATATTGAGTCGACCGCAATGATCGATATGCTGAAACGACTATCGCAATGTAACATTTGCTTGTTTTGCTAGCGTCTATCTGCAAATAGGGTTTTCAAAGGCTCTGCCTATCTCCCTTATATATACTGCATTAAACTGAATATTGAGTCTACAGCAATAATCGATATGCTACAACGACTATCGCCATGTACCATTTGCTTGTTTTGCTAGCGTCTATCTGTAAAAAGGGTTTTCAAAGGCTCTGCCTATCTCCCTTATATATACATAAGTATCAGACCGAACTCCCGATATCGTTGCCATTACGGAAACGTGGCTCAAAGCCGAAATCACGGATAGTGAGGTTTCGATAGATGGATACCAACTTTTTCGAAAAGACCGAGAAAATAGAAAGGGAGGAGGAGTGGCCGTATATGTTAGGACAGGAATCTCGGCAGTCGAACGAGCACACTCCATTCTCCCTGAATATGAATTTCTCTGGATAAAGATTTAAAAGGAGTGTTCACAGAACCTACAATTCTTGACGATCTACAGACCACTGAACATTCCAAGTGCAGCTGATGAGTCCCTCCTCCATTTGCTCAAGGAAGTAGCAAGTCACCAGGAGGTGCTTATTTCTGGAGATTTCAATGCACCTATAGTAGACTGGGTTAATTTGACAGTTGATGGTGCACCAACTTCCTTTGGCCACAAGCTAATGGATCTCACTCTCGACCAACCTCTAGTACAGAAGGTTAACATACCAACGAGATTTAGAGAGAACCAGAGAGAAAATTGCCTGTACCTTGTATTTACGAAGGACTTCTCTAGCATTGATGAAGTGTATTCTATTGCACCCCTCGGTAAGAGTGACCATAGTACGCTAATGTGGGATTACTCACTTTATTCTCAGCGCCAGAATGGATCGGAATGCAAGCGAAATATATGGAAGGCTGATTTTGACGCGATGAGGAAAGAACTGATGTCTATGAGATGGGATTGTTTGCTTAAAGGGAATCCAGAGGATGACTGGCGATCATTTAAGACACTCTCACTCGATCTGATTGAACGCTTTTGTCCAGAGAAGGTGCAAAAAAAGAAAAGTCGCCCCACCTGGTTAACAAGGGAACTTAACAGGCAGCTAAAGAAGAAGAATAAAAAATGGAAGGTATCCAGGTAAACAGGGTCAGCAGAGCACCTTAAAGAATTTCGTCATCAAAGAAACGCTGTAAAAAGAATGATCCGTCAGGCAAGGAAGAACTATGAATCAAGAATTATTCAACAGGCTGAATATAAACCAAACATTTTATTCCATTATATCAATAGCCGACTAAAAAACAAGGACCCAGTAGCAGTACTCATGGGTGGGAATGGTGTTGAAGTCGTTGAAAATTGCGACAAAGCAAAGTTCTTAGGTCGGTTTTTTGCCTCGGTTTTCACTAGAGAACCGGAACTTCAGCTTGCCATGTCAACAGTGCTGTTATAGACGCCGGTCCAGTGCTTGAATATATAATCTTCCAGGAGCCTCTCGTGGAACTAGAACTGCGAAATTTGAAAGAAGCGAAGTCATCTGGTCCGGACGATATACCGGCCAAGTTCTTGAAAGAACTGGCCAGCGAACTGTCCAAACCACTAGCGCATATATTTAGTTCGTCATTTAAATCAGGGAAACTGCCATCCGAATGAAAGGCAGCAAATATATACCCCATATACAAGAGTGGTGCTCGATCTAATGTCGACAATTATCAGCCTGTCAGCCTAACCTCCATTTGCTGTAAAATAATGGAATCAATAATCAAGAAGGCAACCGTGAAGTTCCTTGAGGAAAACCAATTACTCTCAGATCTCCAGCATGGCTTCAGACAGAATCGCTCCTGTCTTTCTAGTTTATTACTCTCCACAGAGCAGCGGACTCGTGCACTGGACGAAAATGGTAGGGTTGACGTCATATACACTGATTTCAAGAAGGCGTTTGACAGTGTCCCACACAAACGTCTCATCTACAAATTATCTGAAATCGGCATAAGAGGAATGCTGCTGACACGGATCGCAAACTTTCTTACAGATAGATTGCAAACTATGTGCGTCGATACCTCGAAGTCAACACCTACTCCGGTTCTAAGTGGTGTCCCCCAAGGCTCGGTATTAGGGCCGTTACTCTTCTTAGTGTACATCAACGACTGTGTTGACGACCTGGATTGCAGTGCCATCATGTTTGCAGACGATGTTAAATTTTGGAGGGTCATCAGATCTGATTTCGATAGGCACGCACTTCAAGAGGATCTCAACCGTCTTAGCAGCTGGTCTGCTCGTTGGCTCTTAAATTTTAACGTTGGGAAGTGTGTGGTCCTAAGACTGCGTCCCAGAAGGACCAGTGAGGAGGATGATTCCTACCAATACATTCTCAATGGGCAGCCCCTTTCAATTGTTGAGGAACAGAAGGACCTCAGTGTTCTAATAAACTCCTCACTTAAACCATCTTCACAGTGTTTAAAGGCAGCTAAACGCGCTACATAGGTCTTATTTGCGCTCAGACGTGGATTTGTGCAGATGGATAAGGAACTCTTCCGAAAAACCTACGTGGTATTTGTTCAATCTCATTTGGAATATGCCATCCAGGCCTGGCGTCCGTGGTTTAAGAAGGATTATCTACAGCTGGGACGAGTGCAGGCGAGGACTACGAAGATGGTCAAGAATCTAAGTCATCTGCCTACCGAAGCCAGACTGGTTGAACTTGATTTGTTTCCTCTAAATTACAGGCAACTATGCGGTGACCTCATCCAAACCTTGCGGATTGTCAGAGGCCGCGATTGTGCCCTAGAATTTGCTGACTTCTTCGAATTGGCTGGGACGGAACATCTGCGGGGTCGTCCCTTTAAACTGCAGAGGAAGTTTGACCACACGGAAGTCCGTCGGAACGCCTTTTCGCAGAGGGTCGTTGGAGCCTGGAACGGACTTCCTGACGAGGTGGTCAATTCAATTTTTTTTTTTTTTCAATTTATTGAGGGAAATAGGCATGGGCCTTTGAGTACCCTATTTGTAACGTAAAATTAAGTGCGGTATACAGAGAAACCGTGTGGGTTGCAAAGGTACAAAAGGCGGTCATAAAATTTGACAAGTGGTGCACGACTCTCGAGGGTTAAGATAAATGCCTCATCGCTCAGGCTCGTTGCGGAACATAAAACTGTCAAGGTTCCTTTTAAAGCTTTCCAGCGATGGTGACATCACAACGTCTTCAGGGAGGGCATTCCATGGTTTAACCACTCTGACAGAGAAGGAGAACTTGCGCACATCCAGTCTCGCCTGCTGGACACGCAGTTTCAATGGGTGACCTCGGAGATGGGTCGTGGTGGCAAATTCAAAGAAGTCCGAGAATTCCAGGCAACAATCCAATCCCTTCACAATGCGGAATGTCTGCAGGAGATCACCACGCATTCGCCTATAACTCAAAGGGAAGAGATTAAGATTCATTAGGTGGGTTGGATATGGCAAGGAGCTTTGACTTCTAACCATTTTGGTGGCTTTCCTCTGGACTCTTTCGAGGCAGTTCTGATCTTGAACTGTCCAGGGTTTCCAGGCGTGCATAGCATATTCCAAATGTGGCCAAATGAATGTTCCAAAGGTCTTAGCAAAAAGATCTTCATCGAAATCCAAAAAGGCTCGTCTGATGGCATGCAACACCGAAATTGCCCTCTTCGCCACTTTCGAGCAGTGAGACGATGGTTTTAAGGTGGTGGTCATCAGCACACCAAGGTCCTTTTGGGTTTCCACGTCTTTTAAGGCTTCACCGTTGAGAAAGTAACTTCTACTTTCGGCAGATCCAGACGGGTTGCTTAAGCGAAGTATTGTACACTTATCGACGTTGAACCGCAAAAGCCAATGATTCGACCACTCCTCCAACCGAGTTAGGTTGATCTGCAGTTTATCTTCGTCAGCAGGGGCTCTGGATTACATTCCAGATTTTTAATGTCGTCGGCAAACATTGCTGCTTCACAGTTGAGATTCCTGACACAATCGTTCACGTATATTAAAAACAGTATTGGCCCTAGTACTGAACCCTGAGGAACCCCACTCTCGACCGCAGCAGAACTTGACCTCTCTTGGCCGATGCACACAACCTGGCGCCGACCCACGAGGAAGTTTTCGATCACCTTGAGGAGGTTACCTCTGATTCCAATTCTTTCTAGCTTGTAAAGCAGTCTCTCGTGCGGCACAGTATCGAAGGCCTTTTGAAAGTCAATGAAGGCAATGTGAACCGCGTGTCTATCTTCAAGTGCTTGGGTCCACCTCTGGAGCGAATACAGCAAATTCGTTGTGCATGATCTTCCTTTTCTGAACCCGTGTTGACAGCTTGATAACAAATTATGAGTCTTTAGGAATTTCACCAATTCGCTCTTGTTGATCCTTTCCATAATCTTGCCAAGGATGCATGTTAAGCTTATGGGCCTGTAGTTTGTCACTGACGCCCGGCTACCGCTTTTGTACAAGGGAGTTATATGTGCCAGCTTCCAATCGAAAGGAAGTGTTCCGGAGTCAAAGGACTTTTGAAAGAGCACTGACAAAGGTGCGGAAAGTTCATTGGCGAGTTCTTTCAGAAGCTTGGATGGAAGCTCGTCTGGTCCTGGGGATTTCGACTCTTTTAGTTCTTTTAATTCCTTTTGGATCAGAAATTCTGAGAATAGTATGTGGCTTATGCTTGCAGTCGGCGGGTTATCCACTGAGGGACGAAGGAACCTTGCCTCGTTTGTGAAGACTGAGCGGTAGAACTGTGAAAAGAACTCGGCTTTTTTTCTGTTTTCAGAAATTTTGACGCCCACGGCAGTCTTAATCAGTGGTATTTGATGTTTATTCCTTGTACATCTACGGAGGTAACTGTAGACTAACTTTGGATTCTGCGTTGCCTTTTTGCAGCAAAAGTCTTCTCAAATTCTCTTCGCGTTGTAAGAATAAGGCTTCTCATTTTTGTTTCTCTGCGCTTTTATACTTATTAAAATAGGCGACTTGATTAGACTCGCAATATTTTCTCCACAACTTGTGCTTCCTGTTTATTTCCCTTTTCAAGTTGCTGTCTAGCCACCCAGGACGCTTGCTGTGATGGACACTCGTTAGCGGGCAGTGGTTGTCAATAAGTTGCAGAAGAACATTTCGGAAGGACTTCCAATCTTCGTTCACGGTGCTCGAAAACATTGAGGTCCAGTTGATGTGTGTTAAATCTGCTCGCATCTGATGAAAGTTTCCTCGCCAAACGTTACGCCGTTTTTCCTCTATAGCAGGCGCAACGGAGAATAAGGAGTAGTCCCACATAAGCACCACATGATCACTACGAACGAGCGGAGGCATTGAAATAATCTCGTCAATGCTGCCTGATGTTTCGTGAAAACGAGGTCAAGAAAGTTAGCCCTTTGTCCTTCACGTGTTCTGGTGGGGAAATGGACATGCTGTGTGAGGAGTGCATTCAAGGTCTTTTGCAGAAAAACATAATCAAAAGTCGATTTCGGGCATGATGATTGAACAGTGCTCCAGTTAATTCCTGGTGCGTTGAAGTAACCCATAATCATTACATTAGGTCTACTGGAGAACTTTTCTAATTGTTTTAACAAGTGGGTGTCCGCGACTCGGTCTATCCGAGGTGGCCGATAGACAATGAGGACATCTAGACATGGAGAGCCAAGAGCCTTGATGTTCAACCATATGGCTTCCGTGCTGCACGCAAACTTGCTCGTCTTGTCAGACACTATTAGCACGTCTTTCACATACACAATTATTCCACTACCCTGTCGGTTTTCTCTGTCCCTCCGATATATTTGGCACCCAGACAATGTTATTTCGCTATCTAGAATACTGCTTGACAGCCAGGTTTCGGTTACTGCTATCACATCCGGAGATACTTCGGCAAGGCAAATTTTTTTAACTCATCAAGTTTTTGATAAAAGGCTTTGCGCATTTGTATACAAAGCACTTCAATTTTGCGCCAACCAAGTTTCCTGTTGCGTTTGTCAATTTTATGGGCCCAACTGCGTCTCCTCTAACGTCAAGGTCGTATGTCTTTTCCGTTTCGTGATGATTTTCGGTATCTCTGGTTTCTTTAGTGAGAACGCTGGGCGTTACGGAATCAGTTCTGACATCTCTTTGGGCAATTGGTTCCCTGATGGTTTTGGCGTTAGTGAGGTGGCTGCCGTTGTCCTCAGAACAATCGGTTGGTTCAATGGAAAATTCGTATTCTTTTGAACTACCTTCCCCTTGAAAATAGCCAGATTGTGTTCGCCAGCCTTCAGTCTTGATTGTAGTTCCAAGACAAGTTCCCGGCGTTTCAGCCTTTCCGCAGGGGTGTAGTCCGGTTGAAAAAAACCTCTTTATGCGAGTGACGTAGGTTTGTTTTTTTGGATAGGATCGCCTTGATTTGGTCTTTGCTCTCTAGCATTATTTTCAGCGGTCGCGGTCGCGGCGTTCCTAGGCTGTCTTCAGACTTTTTGCCGATCCGGAATGCTTTAATAACTTTTAATTCCACGCCCGGTGGGAGCAACTGGTTTAGGAGGCCATTAAACGAAGCAAGGTCTTCGGTGACACGGTCTTCTGGTCGGACGGCAGTTGACTCGTGCAAACCCTGAATAACTAAACACTGCTGTCGATCCTGGTACTTGGAATGTTCGCTTCCTCCTGAGTTCTCCTTAGGGGCACGAGAACGGTTTACAGAGCTCTCGTTGGGATTAAGTCTACCTCTGACCAAACTCCCATCTGAAGGCTTCAATGAATCCATCAGAGTTGATTGTGACTTTGTCCTCCTGTTGTGGTGTTTCCCCATTGCAGCTTGCCACGCGTTTGTTTCTTCGGATTCAACTACGGGCTCTTTATAACACCCAAGATAGCAGGATGAGATTTGTGGTTTGCTCTGGTCGTCGTCCGTAGGATTCAGAGACTGTGCTCCTGTTATCCGGTCGTTATGGGTAATCGCGTCCGAACATTGTGAGCTGTAACCAGTTGTAGTTTTTGATACTTTTTCGTGCTTTAGTCACTGCCTTTTTTTAACTGGAATATTGCTAAGCGTATTTCGTCGAGTAATGTTATCTTGCAAGAGCTTCCTTAAGTCTGCAAGCTCATTTTTCCAGTTTTTGAACTCTTAGTAAAATATAAGAACATCCAACGCAAGATTCGTCCTCGTAGCCAACGGATTTGGCTGCCATTACGCTTTTTGCGCGCTTTGCTGGTTTTTGGTTACAAGTATAAACTGATGGAGTGCCAGTCGTGGATGTCGAAGCCAGCTCAACAGGCTTTCCTTTAAAGGAAGTTCCGTGACTGGTTCTGTTGCTAGCAAACAATTGTTTTTGAGTCCATAAATGTTAAAAACACTGCGAAAAAGTATGTTCTCCTTTGAGCGTATAACGAAAATTTCCGACTGGCTTTGGAGTATGGCGAGTATTTAATGCAATATGAGCAAAAATGTTTATACTTGTTCAAAAACGCTTTTGAAAAATACTATAAACGGTATGAAGGATATTCAGGAACGACTCAGCCGTTCGGAGATATCGAAGGTCCTGGATAACTTCAGATCTTCACGAGGTTGTACACGTTTGGTTCCCTGAGTGGTTCTCAGTTTTTATTGGTGCAGAGCCTGCGCAGTCAACTTGAATAAGATGATAAACAAATTCCAATTTGATCCGTTTTATGACGAATTTCGGCACAAAAAAGAATTCCAGATGAGCAGGAAGCAAGTAAGTACATGCAGTTGAAACAGTATTGTCCGGATCAGTCCTAGTGAAGTGGTAACGAAGATCAAATTGTCCAAGTTGGAGAGCAAATAATTGGTGGTTATTTGCACACGACCTTGAACGTCCTTTCAGAAACTGTTGACACATTTAAATTCAAACTAGATACTCATTTTCTGAGAAACTATTGTCAATATAATGAAGATTGTGTAAACAGTGGCAGGTTGCGCCTGGCCCACACATATCGATGACCCTAAATTTTCATTTTTCAGATATATCACTGTAAACGTTTGTACAATTGACATTTTTGCATGTGAATAGGGAGCTCAAGGGCGAAAGCGTACTTTCCTCAATAAAGTGACTTAAAGTGACTTATACTGAATTATACTGAATAATAGGCAATATTGTTGTAACTTATTTAGCTTTTGATGGGCTCCCTATACATAAGAAAACTAACCGCGGGTTTTGGTCTATCCTAGGTAGAATTATGGAGCCCTTTGTTTGTGAACTATTTGTTGTGGGAATTCACTGTGGCAATGGAAAGCCTTCAGATGTACAAACTTTATTTAGGCCCCTCGCTAAAGAATAAATGTTTGGCCAGAGATTGTCTGCGTGTCGAATATATCAAGAAGACCCTTGGGTTTCGTTTAACAGCTGTAATTTGCGATGCTCCAGTGAGAGATTTTATTAAGAAAGTTAAGAATGTGAACGCCTTTTATGGCTGTGAGATGTGTTGTGTTAAAGGCGATTGCGTAGATAAAGTAGTATGTGATAGCGTCTCAGAGCGTTTTAGGATGGATGCCGATTTCCTCTCCGTAATAGATGACTGCCATCGTATCGGCACTTCACCATTGCTAGCATATTCTCATACTAGGTTTTTTTTCTCACTGTAACTCTCACCATTCAACGGTCGCTGTCCACCAATCCTACAACCCAACAGCCCGCAGCTATTGATTCGTGGACAGTGAAGGGAGGCAGTGAATGATTAGATAGTTTTTGCATTCCTAATCCCTTTTTTTCCTGTTGGGTTGTAGCTCATTATGTCTGAGGATGGATTTCATACTGGGCGTCCCAGAATAACTAAGAAAAGTCCTATAGGTTCCAACGTTTTCATTACAAACATCCCGTCCCTCTCATCGTCATCGGTACGCAGAACAATTACCACCGTTACCTTTTTTTAGGACAATTCATCTAGTAGCAGCGGTTCTAGCATAACTATGCCTATTGCCAAGTCTCCTTCACATGCGGGTAAGCCATTATTTTCCATTGATAATCTTCCTAGACGGAAATCGGCGCACACGAAAGAGGCGAAGTGGTAATAAAACACGAAAACCCAGCCGATCAGCCATCAAAGAAAGTCTTCGATGGATCATTCAAAGCCAAATGCAACAAATAAGGATTTTGCAGGCTCTGAAAGTGGAGGTGGCGGCCACACGGCATCGCATAGGTGAGCATATTGTAAGCTGTGGCACACATGCGCCCCAGCCTGCGGCAATGTGTCCGATTGTACAACAAATGACGACCCTTGCCGAAGTAGATACCCTTAGTAAAGCCGTCGCAGACAGGGCATATAGGCAGCAATTGATAGGTTGTCTGGACATGACTTACTGTCTAACTAGCTTACCCATTTGGCCTCCCTTGGCGGCGATAGCGTCAACAATTTTGCTGATCGCGTTTTCACATTGCTCTTCGCCGATGAGGTGACCTACTGGCTAACCTTCTACGGTCGCCACCAGGACAAAAAGGCCTTTTTACGGAATACTTTTGGGTAAGAAATTTCTCATTAGTAACTAATTCCTGTGGACCGCAGACGTGTTAAATCTTTGGAATATTCCGCAAATGGCGGACAAATTGCAGCTAGAACGAGCTTTCGAAAATGCCTTTAAAAATGCCTATGACTGACTGCAGAAAAGGGGCTTAAAGGCAGCCCTGGGGAACTGTGCTGACGGTTAGTAGATTTTAATTATCAACGTTTTATACAAACATTTACGACATAAAACCATGCGCATTGTTTACTCACCATCACTAATTTTATCGTCTTTTCGTTACAGGGTGGATACCTCATGAAAAGGCTGAGTGTTTGCCGGGTCCATCAACACAGGACTACTGATTAGGAGAAATTTATAAGATTTGTTTTTGTACACTAACGCTTTGCATATTTTTTAACAAAACATATTTTACTTGCCCACTCAGTCTTCCGCGAGTCACCTTATCATTAACATCTATTCGATTAGAATGTAATGGGGATCGTTTTTTAACCGTTTAGCTAGTATGGGCGTCAACCAAAGGAGTAATGGGTTCCGCTGTGCGGTTGAAAAACGAGATACGAATTTTCGGATCCGATTCGCGTCCGATTTGGTAGTCATGGTCGGATCCGATTCGCGTCCGAATTGTTATTAGTGTGGACAAAGGCCACAATATCATTTTTAATAGATCAAGCATGGTGTCGCAATCTGCCAGCTTGTATTGATAGGCAAATTTTTAAATCGTCGGCATACACCTGGTACATCATTGACAAAAAGACAAAAAATAAGCGGGCTAAGCACACTACCCTGAATTATTACACTCCTCCGACTTGCCGAGTTCGAGATAACATTGGAGATTTTAATATGTTGTTTGCGAGAGCTCAGGTAAGAAAATATAAGGCTCAGAAGTTTACCACATATACCGATGGTTGCTAAGTCATCCGGTGTTTGACGTGCCACTGAAATAGGGGGTGGGTGCTCCCGTGCTGTTCGGGAAAAAAGTTTGTGGGATCATTCGAGCCTGATGTGGGTGAAGGGGAGTAAAATATGGAGGTGTAAATGCCAGACAGGCGAACTTAGAACAATCGCCAGTTATTGGGTCTTGTCCGGGAAATCCTTGGACAGGATACTGCAGAGTATTCATAGTAAAGTGACACAAAAGGTCAGGTGAGTCTTGTAGTCCAGCAGGAGCCTTCGTATTAAGTGACAACTGGGAAAACGACCGTGGAGAAAATTGGCTTTGGGGTGGAGGATGCACTGCTGCGAGTGGCACAAAAGCACTATTTTTGGGTGAGAATGCTTGTATGTTTCATTTATCAGCCTCAGGATGAGGTCTGGGTGGTAGCTGGAAATTTGATGGAGTTGGGATGTGGATGAGAGAGAGAGAGAGGAATACGCTTTATTTTGAAGTAATATTCAAAATTTTCAGCAAAAATATAAATGGCTCCATTCACTAAGATAATAGGATAAGTAAACATGATATGCAAGAATCAAAGAGTCAAAAATGGACATCTAGCGGGGAGACAGTTCTAGTCTGAGCTTTTTATTTCAGTCTCTTCACATGTAAGGTAGCGTGCTAGAAAGGATAAAACGGAGCGCTGATATGCCGTTGTACGGCAGGCTATATGGCGAAAGCCTCGGCGCATGTTTTTGGGAGAAATAGGCAATTGTTAAGGAGCAGTTTTCGTGGAAAGGCAAAATGATTACGGTTTTCGAGTGGTCGAGACTTTATTTGGACTTGTCTTTGAGCTAAAAATCTGCGTTGGTTTACCAGGAGTAACTGGTAAACTTGGTATGGGTGTGGGAATGAGAGAAGAACTGTTTGTCTTGGGATCCCACAAGATCAATCATTGTCGGTTTCCGTGCAGAGTTAGCTGGGAATTCAGGCGGCGAGGCTGCAGATGACATTGAAGGCGATTTGTTCAACATATCAACATAGGTATTCCTTTCTCTGTTGCTTGTCGACCATTTAAAATTTTTCAGTTTTTACTGCAAAGGGGTGAGGTCAGGGACAACTGAGGAATGCCATTTTTGGCAAAATTCTCTATTAAGCCCTTTTCTAGAGAGAATGAAGTCAACTTCTTGCGATTAAAATAGAGTTACTAATATGGGGGTATTACGACTGAGCGAGCGCAGGCGCTTAGCGTACGCGCCTCTGAATCCCACGCCACAGCTTTCCAGAAACAAACGCGCCCCGTCGAAAGCAGATATGTAACTTGGAATATTACGCAGCCTTAAATTATTCTTGCGTTTTATCTGTTCTTCGGTTTTGGAGGTGATTATCCCTATGATTTGAAAAGCCTGCCGGATAACTGTGTCGGAGTTATTGGTTATAGTTCCTTTAAGCAAAAATTCTACTATTTCATCAGACGACGATCGATTATTTCTAGGATGAGGTGTAGGCTTGAGCAATCTGAGGATCAAGAGGTTCCAGATTTAGCAAAGGGATTTTAGAGTTGACAATATCTTCTGAGGACTGCGAAGTCTCGCATACTACTGACCGGAACGCCATCTGGTCCAGAGCTATGAAATTGAGGAAAACGTCGAATGTCTACGGTAAAATACTCGAAAAAAATTCATGGTGTAGAGGACGACAACAGCCAAACCCCGGATGGTCGGAAGGGAAGCGATTAAATATTCAATAAATGTACTGGACAAGAAAACGTGGAAACTATCGGCTGTCAACTTGTCATCAACACTGGGACTGCCAAGGGCGTCTCGAAGGATGGGGTGCCATGTGTTCTATAACAGTAATTGGTTTAATGATATAGCACCTATTGGGCGCCGTCAATTTTCTTAGAACACAGAAAAAACCTAAAGCAAACACCTTTCTGTTGCCACTTTATCGTTGTTTTGGTTTTTGGCTTGGTTAATCGTGTGCGAAATGAGGAGTTTCTTTTATTTAATCAAATCAGTCTTCAGAAGCAAATTAATAACAAAATATGAAAATAAATAACTATACAGTATAGGAATTAATTTTTTATGTTAATAATTTTTTGGGTCAAGAATAATCTGTCACTTATGGATTTTCGAGTGCTCATTCGACGGCGGCAGATTCGATCGTGGGCTTTTCGATTGTCCATTACATCCAATCAGATGCGTGCGCATACGAGTGCATTGTTCTGGTGTGTGGTTCGATAATTAGTTAGACTTAGTTTGACTGGTCTCTAAAAAAGGAAGAAACGGGTTATTTGCATGAACCATTAAAATGCCAGAAAAGTCCAATTCTGCCAACCAGTGATATGGGATATTTTTTATTGAATGATTTCGATCAGGCTGTAATTTACGGAAGATATGTTTCTGAAAGCTTATTGGAGATATGTACCCTCAAAATGTTAGTAATGTTGATGAAGATGAGAACCGAACAGGGGGGAAAAGTCCAAATAAAGGATGGGAAAATAAAATATATGACGATGTATTTCTTGTGGCAAACCCCGTACACCATCAAGGCGGGCCCTCACCGAGACAGAGGACGCTAAATACGAAGTAACCAAATGTACAGAGCTGGTATAATAAAACGAAGGCGCTCCAGAACTCGGTTGACGACCGATAGTTCAACCGTCGATTTCGACGATGTCCGGTTGACGACCAATCATCAGACCTCAGCCTGGGCGAGATGGACACAAGTTTTTCTCGGGAAGTACGGACAGATTCTAGCATTCAATCAGTTCAGTTCAGTTCAGTGTATTTGAGGAAAATAGGCTTACGCCTTTGAAATCCCTATTTGTTACATAAAAGTAGCAAGAATAAGAAGCAAATTAAAGAAGTAACAGTCAAGTGAATGCCGGCAGGTTTACGTGGTACACTGATATTGTTAAGGTTAAGTAGTCACATAGTCTTCGTGGTACTGTAACATATGTATGTCAAGCCGATGTTTGAATGTATACACAGACTTGGACATAACAATCGCCTCAGGTAGGTTATTCCACGGTTCCACGACACGGTTGGTGAAAAAATACTTCCTCACATCCAATCTTACTTAATTCAGTATAATTCAGTATATATAAGGGAGATAGGCAGAGCCTTTGAAAACCCTATTTACAGATAGACGCTAGTAAAACAAGCAAATGTTACATGGCGATAGTCGTTTTAGTATATCAATCATTGCTGTCGACTAAATATATGTTCATCAAGTAAAAATGCATCAAGTCTTCTTTTAAACATTTCAACGCTTTCAGCCTGAACAACTGAGGCTGGCAGCTTGTTCCATTCGTCAATCACCCTTTGGGAAAAGAAGTTGGCCCGTACTTCAAGTTTGGCGTGATTTCTTTTCAGTTTGTATTGGTGACCTCGGAGACTTGTCATGTTTGCCAATTCAAAAAAGTTGGCCATCTGAAGAGCACAATCAACTCCTCTGACCAGTTTGAAGACTAAGATCATATCCCCTCTGTATTGCCTATAAGAGGGGCACACTTAGTTTGAATGGATGACCTCGGAGATTTTTCGTAGTGGCAAGTTGGAAAAAGTCATCACATAGGAGGGCGCAATCCATGCCACGCACGATACGGAAGGTTTGTATCAAGTCTCCGCGCAACTGCCTATAACTCAGAGGATAGAGCTTTTAGGTTATTTAGACGAATCTCATATGGCAGTTCAGATTGACCTCTTACTAATTTTGTGGCTCGCCGCTGCACCCTTTCGAGCATGTTGTAGTCCTGTTGCGTCCACGGTCGCCAGGCTTGGATCGCATATTCAAGATGTGGCCTTACAAACGTACCAAAGACTTTAGAAAAGCAGTCTTCATCGAAAACTTTAAATGCCCGCTTGATAGCGTACAGTATTGAATTGGCGGATTTAGCTGCCTTGGAACATTGCGTAGAAGGCTTCAGGTTGTCTTTCATCCAAACTCCAAGATCCTTCTGTGTGTGTGCTTCTCGGAGTGGCAAACCGTTCAAATAGTAGGGTCGCATATCAGTGACCTGATTTCTATTTCCCAGGCGTAGCAGGGTGCATTTGTTTGAGTTGAAGGACAAGAGCCATTTGTGGGACCACTCGTCCAATCGACGAAGATTTTTCTTGGAAATTGTCTGCATCAGCAGCATTGTGGATAACTTTCCAGATTTTTTTATATCGTCCGCAAACATAGCAAAGTTACAGTCCAATTCCTGTACACAATCATTAATGAACAAGAGAAATAGGATCGGTCCGAGCACTGAACCTTGTGGGACTCCACTCTCGATGACTGTGCGCTTTGATCGCGATCCGCCTACACAGACCACTTGGGAACGACCGACGAGAAAATTCTTGATCCACGTAAGAAGTTTGCCGCCAATACCGAACATTCTCAACTTGTGAAGGAGACGCTGGTGTGGAACACTATCGAAGGCCTTCTGGAAATCAATGTAGGCCACGTGCACAGTGTCTTTTGCGTCGAGTGCTTTTGTCCAGCTTTGCATCGTATAAAGTAAGTTCGTAACACACGATCTTCCCCTACGAAAGCCGTATTGTGCAGTAGATAAGAGGTTACGGGTTTCTAAATAAATCATCAATTACTTTTTGACAACCTTCTCCATAACCTTGCAACAGATTGAGGTCAGGCTGACAGGCCTTAATTTGTAGCAAATGCACGACTACCACTTTTGTGAAGCGGTGCGATGTGGGCTGTTTTCCAGTCGGTAGGAAGAATTCCCGTATCGAACGATTTCTGGCACAGCAACGATAGCGGTTTCGCCAGCTCTCGAGCAAGTTCGAGGAGTAGCTTTGCTGGAATCTCGTCGGGGCCAGGAGATTTGCATGCCTTCAGACTTTTTAGTTCTTCAAAGACCGCCGCTTCTTTGAAAGAGCATATCCTGAATAAGTGGCACTCCTGTAGTCTCGTAACTTGATGGAATAAAAACAGCTTCTCTAGTGAAAACCGACTGTAAGAACTGGGAAAAGTGTTCAGCTTTGTTTTATTTTCTGATATCTCGAAACCGTCATCGTTTCTCATAACAGGAATCGGGTTCCTGTTACGTGTGGTTTTTTTCTTACATAGCTGTAGAGTAATTTGGGATTGTGAACTGCTCTCTGGAGCAAATCCCTCTCGTAATCCCGTCGGCTTTGGAAGATCAAGCTTTTAACCTTGTTCCTCTGAGTTTTTGTATGCTTTGCAAGGCTACATTTTTCATTGGATCGGCAAAAATTTCTTCCAAAAGCCTTCCTTTCCTGTTAATCTCTCTTTTTAGATCCCTTGTTAACCACTGTGGTCTGTTAGATATCCTAAATTGTGATGGCGGACAATGGCATTTTATTAGATTCAACAAATACTCCTTAAATAAATTCCAGTCCTCAGTGACATTCCCGGAGAAGAGAACATCCCAGTCTATTCGTGATGCCTCAGCTCTCATCTTGCAAAAGTCTCCTCGCCATAGATTGGGCCTGGTTTCATTTATTGCAGATGGCACAGAATATAAACCATACTCCCATGAAAGTACTGGGTGATCACTTCGACCAAGTGGAGGTAGGCAGTGTACCTCGTCTATACTGTCAGGATCTTTAGTGAAGACGAGATCTAAACAACTAGCCTGTTGTCCTCCACGCGCTCTCGTTGGAACAAATACATGTTGGGTGAAAAAGAGCTTCAAGTGTTGTCTTTAGCAGACGATGATCGAAGGAAAATTTTGAGCTCTGTGCCTGCAGATCGTTCCATCGAATGCTGGGTGCATTGAAGTCACCCATGAGAACAACATCAGGTCAACTGCTTATCTCCTTTATGTTCTCCAACAAACAAGTATCAGCGTCAGTGTCTGTCCCCGGTGGTCGGTAGAGAGTCATGACTTCAAGGAACTGCGATCCCCGCGTCTTTATTTTCAGCCAAATAGCCTCAATACCATTGCTAATCTTCTCCGTCATTTCACACACTGTGAAATTGCTTTTAACATACATCGCAACTCCTCCACCCTGGCGTTGGGTGCGGTCTCTCCTGAACAGCTGGTACCCGGATAAGGCTACTTCGCAATCACTGATGTTCTGTGACAGCCATGTTTCTGTGATTGCTATAATATCGGGAGACAGAACGGCTACCTGAATTCTCAGTTCGTCGAGTTTCGAAAACAGACTTTGGGCGTTAGTATACAGAAATTTCAGTGTGCAGCAGTCAGCAGAGCCAAATTCCGTTTGTCTCGAGTTTGCCAATGCTAATTTGCCAATGCCATCATGAGCATGGGCTGGTTCCAGAGCAATGTTGCGTTTCTCTGTATCACGCGTTCCCTGTAAATCACCAGATTGCTCTCTCCAGCTGCAAGTCTCCTCTTCATTTCTATCACTAATTCGCGGCGTTTCAGACGTTCTGCTGGAGAGTAGTCCGGCTGAAAAATCTGTTTATGAGAGTTCCGAAGGTTTGTTTTTTCTCGAGAGAAGTAGTTTAGCCTCTTCCTTGTTGTCCAAGACAATTTTGATAGGCCGTGGTTTCACATTTTGGGACTGTTCGATATCCTTTTTTCCGAGCCTGAAGGCAGCGCGAACGGTTATCGTCTCTCCTGAATGAAGTATATCATTCAGTAGGTGCTGAAACATAGCAAGATCAGCGGATATCCGTTCCTTTGAGGTGTGTGCAGTTGATTCAGGTAAGCCCTGGATAACAACGCAGTTCTCTCGGTCTAGGGCGTCTTTTGATTCACTGCCGATCATATTTTTCTCTGAATGACCAGAGGGATTCATTAGGTTTGTTTTCAACGATACTCGTTTTTATGTTGTTTCCCAATGATATCTTGCCACTCATTGGTATTTTCGCTCCCAACTAAGGGCTCTTTAGAACTGCTGGGATAGCCGACAGGAGGTGAGTCTGAAGTCGGAACTGCCTTTGGAAGAGGCATTATTGAAGTTCTCCTGATATTACCGTTATCCAATTTGGTGGTGTTGTTGTCCGATGCTGGGATTCTGGGACTTACATTTTTGGATGAAATATTATCTGTGTCTTCTGAAACTCGTTTCTGTATTTTCTTGGATCCCTGCCGCTTGCCCTTTTTCCTTACTGGATGCTGTTTAACAGCTACATCGAGCTCCGTTGACGTAGCGTCATCTTCCTTGTTGGATGTGATGGCTGCGGACGCTGTGCCTGCGTATGTGTATTTGTCTCCCTCGTGTTCCATCGTTAGGGACTGCTTCTTTTCGGGCAAATTGTGAGGAAGTTTCTTTAACTTCTCTATCTCCATCTTCAGCCCCTGCATATCCTTTTCAATCTCCGAAATTTTTAGAAGAAGTTTAAAGCATGTCGCACACGCTTCGTCCTCGTAATTGACATCCTATGAAATGATCAGAAGTCTATATGGAGGAGTAACCCAGTCTAACTCTTGCTGTTTGCTTATCAATTTTCAGAGTCTTTTTTTGAAACTAGACAAACTCAAAGCACTAGTTTCAGACCGTTCCCCCGATGTCGATGCGATAAGGTAAACGTGTCTCAAAGCCGAAATTGCGGATAGCGAGATTTCCATAGATGAATACGAGCTCATTCGAAGAGCCCGTGAAAATAGACAGGGAGGTGGAGTGGTCATAAACATAAGAAGAGGAATCTTGGCAGTCGAATATGTGCATGCTGTTTTCCTTAAATATGAATATCTCTGCTGACGATTTAAAAGTTGTCGATCAAAACCAGCCGGCATATTGCGACACCGTGCTTAATCTATTAAAAATGATCTTTTGGCCTTTGCCCAGTGGTGCTGCGCATTGCGTTTTTCCATTTCTTGGGACAAATGTTCCGTTTCGGTTGATGGCGACGAACATCAGCCTCAAATAAGCATAGATGGCCCCTATCTAAATTTGCCTGGCGTTGTTAAGGAACTGGACATATCATATTCAAACGATCTCAATCATTCAGAGCATTGCACCCTTATTTTCTCCAAAGAACGCAGAACTGCCAGGTTTATCCTCTGAAATTTTAAAACTATTGATATGAGACTCCGTCTGTATAAAATGTACGTTACGCCTGGCCTAGAATACTGCTTGTGTCTATTAAGCCTTCTGCGCGCTAGACAAACGGAACAAAATAGAATCGGTCCAGCACTTATTTACAAAAAGAATTTTATCTTTGGTGCACCTTAATCTTTCGTATCATGAACGCTGTTGGCTTATACACATTGATCCCTAATGTTTTCGCCGAGGACAGAAGGGACTCTTTTAACTGTTTAAGCTTTTGAATAGTCGAACATTTAATCCCCTTAACACTGTGAGGCAGTTTGACCACCCTCGGCGCAGCAGTCATCGCAATGTCTTTTTATTTTTCCATTAGCTCGCACAGTGAAAGATCGTCGATTCTTTTCGGTAAACTTCAAAGCCATATGGAATAATCTAAGCCAGAATATAAAAATCCTGCGAATTTATTCGTTGTTTAAGAGAACTATTACTAGCTTTTTGCATTCAGACCAGCTTCGCAGAATTGTGGGTGCCGACAAGATAGAATCTGTTTTCCTGTTCGACGGAGTGCGCGGCATCTGAAACCGATCCCAGGTGTTACCCTGATGGATACGGCACCATCTCTGCAGCCTGCACCCGTTGACTTCTTCGGCAGACAGTGAGCAACCGTCCACGAATGCTTTCTTGCCTGGAGAATAAGCCTGGTTTCTAACAAAGACAGAGAGACTGCAAACAGGCTGCAATTGTGTTAGCCCTTCCCTGATCTGAACAGCTATCATCATAACAGGCGGCAGTTTTTTCTCCTGAAAAACATAAAGATAAGAAAAACTATTCAAATGCTATATATTCAGGAGTTTTTTTCACTGCCAGCCTGATCCCCACTGAATATTTTATCTGAAAATGCCTGTAACCTGCCATTAAATACAACTCTTGTTATTAATATTATTATAAAGGCGGATGTTTCTGATATTTTCTTGTTCCTTCTGTGTAAGATATCTATTCCAGCTCTGGAAACGGAAAAATTTCCCAGTGTGTGGAAGGAATCGCACATTCTGTCTATCCACAAACATGGCCAATCTACGTCATTTGACTATTTTCAGCCATTCAACACGCGTTCCAAAGCTTCATAAATTATGAAGACTTTGATCAACGATAAGATGATGCACTACTTAACCGAGAATAACCTACTGTATCTGGTGCCACTGCTTTTGAACTTTACAATGTCAATGTTGATTTTACTGAGGCTTGCGTTCGTGTTGACCATGCTCTCTTTCTCTTGAAACTACCCTTTTCAGTATATATGGTAAAATTTTGATTTTGATATCTTCTAATCTGAGCTCTCGCACACAACGTTTTAAGATCACCAATTTTATTTCCAAACCCACATGCCTCACGCGTGCGGGGGTTGTAAGGGTAATATGCTTGGCCCACTCTTATTTTGTCCTTTCCACAATGACATATGGGGTTTATTTCAGAATGGTAGGCTCTTTATGATTGCTGATGATTTAAAAGTTGCCTATCGATAATAGCAGGTAGAGTGCAAAACCTTGCTTGAACTCTTAAAAACGATCTTGAGGACTTCGCCAGTGGTGATGCACGTTGTGCCCTTCCCTTTCTTGGCATAAATGCTCGGTCATGGTAGTTGGCGACGATCTCAGCCTAAAATAAGAATAGATAGTCCCGACTTAATTGTGCCTAGGGTTGTTAAGGATCTGGGCATATAAGATTCCAATGGTCTTAAGCTTTAAGAGCATTGCGCTCTTATCGTCTGCAACGCACGCTGAACTACCGGGTTTATTCTCCGCAATTTTAAAACTATCGATATTGGCCTCCACATTTAAGAAATGCACATAAGGCCCGGCCTGGACTACTGCTCGTTCCTATTAGGCCTTCTTACATTAAAGAACGGAAAAAAACGAATCGGTCCAGCATTCTTTAAATAAAAGAGTTTTATAATCGGAGCACCGTAAGCTGACGTAGGAAGAACGCCATGGGCTTATAAAAATTGACTCCTTATGGCTTCGACGATTAAAGAAGGGACTCCGTTTAATGGTGAGGCTTTTAAGCAGTTCTCAATTTAATAACCTTACCACTAAGAGGCAGCTTGACCACTCTCAGCACACCAGTCCTCACAGTCTTCTTATTTTTTTCTACTAGCACGCAGAGTTTAGACTTGCCAGTTTTTTCGGTAAACGCCATAGCAATATGGAATAAACTACCCAGAAATGTGAAAGTATATAAATATTCTTTTTTTAAGAGAATTTTAACTAGTTTTCTGCATTCAGAACAGCTTCAAGAAATTCTGGGAGCAGACACGGTCAAATCAGTCTTCCGGCTCGATGGAATGCGCAACATCTGATCCTTATTCCAGGTATTTTCATGAGGGGAATGGCACTATCTCTGCAGCCCCAAACCAGTGAATTCTTCAGCAGACAGCTAGCAATGGTTCACGTATGCAGCTTTGCCTGGTGCAGAATCCCGATTCCTTGAAAAGGAAGGGAGACTTAAAACAATAGTCTTATACAAACTTTCCCCGTTGCTGACTGCTATTATCCCACGGTAGCAGTTTTTTCTCCTGAATGCCTTTAATTTAGGAGACAGCTGAATAACTATATTCCTTCAGGAGTTTTCATCCCTGATCCCGCCGTATATTTCTTCGGACATTGCCTGCGGACTAGCATTAAATACTATTATTTATTTATTCAGAAGATGGTTACTTCTAGAACCTCAGCCCAAGATTGAAAAGGGGATATACTTTAATTGACCAGTCAACCTGCGTATGCCCATTTTAGTATCTGAATGAACAGTATCCATGCTAGAGTCAAAATTGAGCCAAAAAACAGATTATGTCCCTTCGAACAATAAAAAATGCGCGAATATTAAAATGAAATGTTAAAAAAGTAAGACTATAGAATACCTCGTAGCAGTCCATGAGCATATAAATTAAAGATATGCTTATAGCAATAGAACAGTTTAAAAGACTTTTGGAAATGAAAACCAACGTTGGGTTTTACTAGACTGAAATTTGGACGGATCAGGCAAAGCCGAACTATAGATAACCTGTAATCAGTCATTTATTGTTGCTCTATGGTGCCGTGGAGTCGTTAAGTCACATTGCGCATTTCCTCGCAAAACCTGACAGGGCCATCAAAGGCTCACTCTTTCCCCATAGGCCGTTATTAGGCGCAAACCGATGTACGTTTTCCAATTTATAACTGTCATCCGTTCAGGTACCCCTATAACCACGTTGAACCGTACTACAGCGCACCTCAAGGTAAGAAATTCGTAAAAATTTATCGTTAGTACCTTCTTGGCATTATGGATGGCCGACGTATGCCTCCGCTGCTCCAGCCGGGGCACCCGAGCCTCTCAGCAGCACTTATCTAAGGTTCGAAAGTCCTCGTATTTCGCAGTCTGCTGCTGAGTTTTGCAAGAAAGATGCAGTTTGCCAGACAGACATTGAAAGCGAATTTTATGGAAAGCCGGTGCATCGATTTGTACCTCCTTCCGAATATGACCGATCTATATGCACTGTCTCTCCCGTTAAAATTCCGAGAAACCGCTGCGTTTCACGTTCCGGTGCGCCCATGCCAAACTATGGCCAGCTGCGTCCTCCTTTTGCAGCAGACAGTCAGAATATCAGTTCCTTTTCCCATCAGAATGGAGAGTTTCCCACCAACTCACCTCCGTTATCGACGTCTTCTCTCTCTCCCACTCATTTGCCTGATCAGGCCGTCCGGTGCGCCAAAGTTATTACCAAGTGGGCGCTTATCAATATGAAGGAAAGTGGCGAGTGTTGTTTAGCCAGTTTTGCGAATGGACATCAGAAGCTTATGTATTCTAACGTAATTTCTTCGGTTCATCGTTCTGGACGTATTGTCGATGATGGAAATGGATTGTACAAACTCTCAGGTGGTTTGTACTGGAGGGCCTATAGACTAATGTTCCCCAACTTTCATGAGAAATATTTACCTCCCAAGTTATCATCAGTATTTTCCAATGGCTTCCCTCGAAGAAGATGGCGTCGGTGGACCCGAAGACTCTATCTATTTTTGTCACAGTTTTTAGACAGCTCTGAAGATGACACATCTGTAAGTTTCCTTTCCCACTTGCAAGCCATGTTGACTTATATTCCTTTATTTATGTCCGCTTTCACTTTTAAAGTTTCCGAACTAATTGCTTTTGGGTGAGCGTCACTGATTAAGGTTATAAACAATTGAATGCTCATTGTTAGTGCCAATTAAAAGTACTTATTTGACATACTCTAGGATTCAGAGAACGCTCCTTTCCCCAGCGTGCAACGAAGTACATGTGATATGGATGAAAGCGTTATTGGCAATCTCGTTCAAAAAGGTAGGCCTCAGATGTCCATTCTATCACTCCTCCTGCAGCAGCTGATCGCGTGTTTTCGCGTCCAGCACGTCCAATACCGTTTCATGTAAGTTCTTCGTAATTGAGCCTGCGCCAATATCACTGTCTCAACTTAATACGCTCTTTCAAATTCCAGAATGTCGTGCATTGTTTGCAACAGTAATCTTATTTTATCTTTATCTGTAGGGGGTGAAAGATTAAACTTCAGTCTTAAGTGGTCACCTCAATTTGTACCAGATCATGTTTTGTTTACAGATGACCATGTTTAATTAACCAGTTTCCTGTGCGGAGTCTGCGTATATTTTTATTCATCCTTCTTATCACCCTTTAGTAAAATACGGGGAAGATTTGACGATTGGTCTTAGTTTCATGTTGGCATTATTGCTTCAGCACCTTAGTTTTGCATGTCATTTGCTATTTCTGCCAGACCATAACAATGAGCTTAGAACGATTGAACGAAGCTCATATTGTAACCTATGGGAGCACATGCAAGCCATCTCCCTTTTGCTTCAAGTTGATGGTGAGGATTGTGCACTTATCTGAACCGCAATCGGGTGACAGAAATATTTGCATTTTGATAAGTGTTGGAGATACTCATCAAGTTTCGCTAGAGGAACCAAAGTTCGCGTCGGTGATGCAAAACCACCTCAACCTAGGCCTGATTGTCGCAAGATTTATTTCAAAGTTTGAGAATTTCCCATTCTTGCGAGTTTTCGAAGAAGTACATACTTCTAAGGTTTTAATTGAGATTATCTCGTGTGTTGCTTCGAAAAATAGCCAAACAAGAACGTAATACCATGAATGGCAAGCAACGTCATTGCCTCGATTTTGCCTTCAACGTCCGCCCGAGTTCTCTTCTCTCACCAACGTTATAGACTGGGTCCTTTGACGCGCTTTTTCAGACAATGTTGGTGCACTATGGCTCTAGACCACGCTCGTGGTGCTGTAGTCCTGACAAGATTCGTTACACTAATGTCGCCTATCGTGTTCCAAATAAGGGCCAACACAACCGAATAGGGCTTGAAAACAAACTGCTTCAAGACGATATTAATCGTATCCGGTTTTGCCGTCGGAAGGTAGGGCTGACGGTGGATAACCTTTGCTTTCTAAAGCTTAAATATTGGTAAACCGGCTAGGTAATAGTGAAGTCGACCTTAGGGCAATTCAAACGTGGTCGGCCCTCGTCCGATGCCACAGAAATCTGTACAATGGGCGTAAAACCATCCAATAACTAGGCTTCCGTATAGCCAATCCATATTTTTTGATGCCACACATGACTTATACATTTCAAAAACATACACCTTATGACAGCATGTGATAGGTGTTTGCGCGCCATTGCCGTAATTGGGCACTTTGGTCGTGTCTCTCACGAACAACTTATTCAGAAGCATAACCGGTCAACTGCATCCTCCCTACGCGCTGATTGTGATCGTTAGATTAGGTGGTACATAGACCCCAATCGTGATGGAGTTCAGGGCATATTTTTACCCAAACTCCGAGTGTGGGTCGCCATATCTCCGAGGGAACTAAACAAGCAGGATGGGTATGCTGAAAGCTGACCTCCAGCACATCTGTTTCCGCGAGGGCTTCGGTATGGCGGGATAGCGTAACAGCTGACTCCAATTCGATCAGGAGCATGCCGTTTCGTCTCATTCCTTACACAGGCCTAAAGGTGACACTTTTTCTTCACACGAGTCATACTGACATGCATTCTTTTCTTATGCCGACTTTCCTTTTTAAAGCCCTGTGCCACCTGTTATCTGGTGAATGTGCCTGACTGAAGGTCTTAACTTTTAAACGCGCATTACTTGCTCCAAATTAAAGCGTTTTTCTTCAAATACCCTAGGCTTCAGAGAACACACCCTTCCCCAGAGTGCAAATAAGGACTGGTGATATGGATGAAAGCTTTATTGACAATAATGTCCAGAAAGGTAGGCCCTCGGTATCCCTTCTCTCATTCATCTTCCTACCGTAGCTAATCGCCTGTGTTCACGACCGGCACGCCCAACACCTCCACGTGTAAGTCTAGCGTAATCTAATCTCTGCCATCATCACGCTGTCTCAATTGTATACGCTCTTGGGCATCTCACAATTGCTTGCATTGTGTGCAATATTGGCTTCACTTCACCTTGATTTGTAGGTGGTGGAAGGTTAATTTTAAGCCGTTGTAATTCACATCATATTATCTTTTATCCGCATTCCTCCACCGCTTTGTCACGACGCGCACAGCCGTTTTAAGCAAAGTTAGTGGTTCGTGTTATCATGAAGTATGGCTGTTTTTCATCATGGCAAATAGGCGCTAACCGATCGGTTAGAGGACTCACTCGTCCCGTTGTGCCTTGGGTCTCACTCTTGCCCCCTAAACGGGCCACGTGGTAGATGCGTTGGACCAACAAGGGGGCCACATTAGGGCATGGCAGGCGTTATTCGGGTTGCGCTCCCATAAAAAATGCCGAACATGGAGATGTGGTGGCACGCTTTGGGGCGGCTAGGACTTTAGGGAACCCAGCCGCGCCAGCCACCTGCGTCCTCTCCCGCTTCCGGTCTTCTTGACTCTGTCATGACACCGGGTTCAGGCGGGGGAGTAGGAGAGAGTGCGGTAGCTGCAGCGCAAGGCTACTATCACTTTAAACTAAATCACACGCAAGTCACCGTCCCTGCTCCACTTTCCCATGGAGCATACGGTGGACATCGTCGGACTACGACGGTCGAACTGTGGGGTCTCACTCTAGAGCCCCGCCAATCTCCCTCATCTTTGTCGTTCATGTTATTCTACTTTTTTGATTTGTGTCAACCACGCTAGTGAAAGTTCTTTAAACGCATTTGCCTAACTTGTTAAATTCCTCTGCCTGAAATCCTATTTTGAAATTCTTTAGACTCTAAAGGCTGTGCCTCTCTTCCTACGCACAAATTAGACCCTGGAATGTTAGCTGGGGCGTTATTGATGGACCTGTAATGAATAGTAGCCTTTGGATTTATCTCCCATCGTTTAACTGGTGATTGATGGTCATTTTGTCTCAGAGCACACACGCCCAGCGTCTTCGCGTGCGAGTATCTTTTGGGACCACTGTCTTGTGTGCGTAAGGTTTTCTCTTGTTCAGGCCTTTGGAATTCTGACTTTTCGGAAATTCTTATCGGGAAATTACTGTCAAAAATTTTTTATTCCTCGTTCATTATCTGGAGCCATAACCAGCATGTTATCTTCAGTCAAGCAAAGAAGTTGTTCTATAGTTTCCTTTTAATTGCTGATGGCCGTTGGGTCGCCTGTGCTGATGTGCGCACGTTTCACTGTATTTCTGGGATTTTGAACCCGCCACCAAGAAGGTTCGTTTCCTTGGACATTCCTGAAGTAAATTCTTTCGCATTTGGGATGAAAGAGGTTTCAGTGTTTATGATGCCTTTTTTCCTCGACGACGACGCCCACCATGTGCCGCACAGCATACTGGGTGCACGAATGGTGACTTACGCGTGCATTAGTTTATAGCAGAATTTCACAGCGTCTACCTCTCTCTCTCCTTCCTCACCCACCTCAGTCAAAAAAGAGTGGGGCCGACGGGAGGCGGGATGAGGTGCATTGACTGTATGCGCGTGGCACGCCGGCCTGTTTCATGTGGATACGAAACCACAACAGGAAGAGAAAGGCGTCAGTACGGGCAAATCTTTAGCCATCTTACGTGCTAGGCTCCATGGTGAGTCGTGAGTTTAGCACACTTGGGTAAAGTTAGCCGCGCAGCCTGCAGAAAAGTATGGAATTCACCAATTCCGATACAGAAAGATGACTGGTCGCGCAGGATTTTTTAACCAATCACTCTAGAATCCACCAGATCACTACCAGGCACAATTAATTAGTAGAGGATTTTAGCAAATGTGAATAATTCATTTGATTCACTTGTGAAAGTTTCGGTGGCCTCGGTGGATTCGCACCCACGCCGGCAAGGGGAAGGCTTTAGTAGAGCCAATACTAGCTACGAGCTACGAGTCCCCTATCAGCAACCCTGAGTTTAATTACACTTGGGTTAAGTTACCCACGCAGTCTAATGCAAAGTTTGGAATCCACCAATTCTGATACAGTAATTTGACTGTCTGCGCACGATTTTCTAGGCAATGTAGAATTTGGAAGATGAACTACCGAGCTCGCTTAATTAACAGGGGTTTCGGCAGAGTTGATTATTTTTTACTATTGAGTCTGATAAAGTAATCAACTTTTCTGAAAACCCCTATTATTGGTTTTTACAAAACTCACAAGAAGAGCCACCGAGACTCCCCTCAGTTTCGCAAACTAAACAGCCCCATATATGATCCATCAAAATCACGAATACCATAACCTGAGAACAGTTAAAACAATCGTCCCGTAGATGAATGTGAATATTATGCAGCATCGATCTTATTCACGTTTCTCACAGAACTTTAAGTGACAGGACACCGAACAGATGGTTGACCACGGGAGCTAACCAGGTATATTTCTAACGCTAGTGTCACAACACGACGCTAGGTAAAATCCACAGAAACTCTATAAGCGGACCCGCGTGTATATTACTAAAAGAATGTGTTGAGCGTAGATCTTGGGCAGTTTGATCGATGGCTTGGGAGGAAGAGAGGAAAAGGGAGGCCAGGATGTCTTTGTCTGGCGTATGTGGGCGATTCCGCTGAATTTCAGTGCTCCGGAAAGGAAATAAGCCCAAGTTTACAAAATGCTCAAATTCAAGTGTAGGGGCTTCTTCAACTGGAATTAGGGTATGGCTGACCGCTGATGGTAAATACGCCAGAAACGGACATCAATTTGGTGGCTCGGATCCCAACTGAGAAAAAATCATTGCAGCCTGGCTCTATGCCCTAATGGAAGGCGGACTGTATTATCCCGTCAACTGACAGCCTTCCAAGCCATGGTTTTTAGCGCACCATGTTAGTTCAAAAGCTCCTTAGATTGTATATCCTTAGGAATGCGCTGAAGGGACATTTGGTCGAAGCCCGCAGACTCGACTTCGTTCTCTCATAAACCAGTCCGCTATCCGAGTGTTTCAGCGATCTGATCCTTGAATTTGCGCAGGGGGTTGGTGCGGCGTGAGGTTGCGCCTATGTGTGCCACACCCCCTCCTACCATTTTGACATGTGTTAGGGTGCAGCCCCAATACCGGGTGCCCTGTTCTAATCTGATCTTCGTGTTAGTCTAGCTCATTTACCGTGGGGCCCGTTGGAGAGGTAACCGCCCCGCCGCGTACTGCACGACGTCACCTACGATGGGGGTAGTCTCAAGGACTCCATATCGGTTGCTAACAGTGGGACACATAACAATTAGTCGGGTTTATGAATGTCTCATTGCCAGACACAAAACGGCTGTCATCTCTGACTTCCATGAAGCCAGACAACACAAACTTTCCTTGAATTTATTTGTTCCGATGTGTAAAACTGGGTTTTCCTTGTGCCCCTACTGAAGCAGTCTGAAAGATTTTATGTCATTAGTCTGACCTTCGACATTCGACCGGGGCAGTCGATACCTGCTTCATTGTTTCGGGTAGCGCTCGTCATAACTGGAGAGAAGTTGGTGGCAGGTTGCTTCAAGCGAGAATTTTGGTCGCACACTAGAGCGACCTTCATCGATTCATTCTTCTTGAGAAACGGAGAAATGCATTTCGGCTCTGCCATGGAGCCCCCAGGCTAGGGTCCATCTACACTGTCAAGCAGTGATGGCCTATCACTCACTGATAAAAGTTACCGATGAAGATTAAGGACGTTGGAATTACCATTTCTGGCTTACTAGTTGTGTTTGGGGGGTGAGGCTTCAACCCTAGGAAATCCAAGAAAAAGGGACCTGCCCACTTCCGGGGAACTTCGTTTTCATGTTAACCTTGCATTTTCGTGAACATAGTTTACAGAGCACGATTCCGGGTGCTTGATTTGATTTTCAGGGGTTCACAGGAACCGGGTCCAATTCGTAGGTATGACTGCACTTAAAGTTTGGGGATTTAGCTAGCTGAGAATAGTTAACAAACCTGAAACGGTACTTCCCATCTCTGTTTTAAAATATGCCCTTTCAGTGCAGCTATAAGCAAAGGGCCTTTCAGTGAGTGGGTTGAAGCAGATATGGACAGTACGCGGTTGTTCCGCTGAGGTGAATATATGCATGTCTAAATATCGCTGCCAAACCAGATAGCTGATGTTCCAATGACGCCGCTCCGAGTTCATCCATTAATTTAAAACGACAGTAAACACCATGCTTTGTAGTCTGTTTCGTGTCGTCCAGATTAAGTGTGCGCTGTAGCGCGGAACAGATTGGCAAATTAAAAGATTGTTTTATGCGGGTACGATGTACCAATCAATTATTCGTTCCCTGGATAAAAAGATATATCGGTTGCGGTAGGTTTATATAAATGTAAATTTTCGTCTGCCTTCTGACTAGGAGCTGCAGTGTCCGTCTCTGTGTAGGACATTAAATCTTACTTTGTATTGCAGACAATCTGCGTTAAGACTGTATTGCTCTCTGCGGTCCAGTTTTAACTGTTGTTAGTGTTTGATCTCGCTGCGTTTTACGCATAGTGGTCTGTGGTTCTGCCTGTGCTGGTGTAACAAAACTGACGACAGATCGCTATTGACCCAACAACTCAGCAAGATCCCTGGAATCATGTAACCGTACTGGCACCCAGCGTGTCATCGTTTAGTTGAATCACAGCTCCAACTTCAGGCCCAGGTGTTGTTTAACTTCATCCAGCTGGAGGCTGTTTTTTAATAGTAAAGTTTGTGTGATTGTATTAATAGTACCCCCAATAATTCTTCAGAGTTGTTTAGATCCCCCAGTGTTGCATGCTTGGTTAGGCATCGCAACACCTAGCCAAACTAGAGTCTGTCATGCCTCCGGGCCAATTCCTCTCAGAACTGTAGGCATTTACGAGTGTATGACCCGCTACAACCTTCTTCCCATTTGGCCTGAGGTCAGATTGGCACGGTGTCAGTCACATTTTCGCGGGAATTTCACCCTCCAAGGCAGATCAGGTTTGCTAGCCCCCTCCCCCCCTTTTCTAATGCCAGCAGTGCTTCATCTCCGTAAAGCTGTCAGATTAAATCTAGTCTGAGGAGAAATTATAGTAGAGAAACGATAGGTGGAGGAAGGCAGCCACACCCTGCAGAGCGTAAACAAACAGGACACCAGCCCAACATTTGTCCCTTTAAATATTTGGGCTGAAGGCGAGGCTGTAACAGTCAGAGGGTTTTTGAGGCAGACGAACAACGGAGATAGGCCCCCACAACGGGTGCTTGTACATGCTTGCTACTTTCCCCCCCTCGCTTAATATTTGATTGGTCATCGATCTTCTTCTTCCCAACCGTCAATCACCAACTGCCAGTCCTTGTGAGGTGCCATTGTCTCTAGTAGGACGGCTACAGTTAGCAAAAGATGGTGGGAAAGACGCCTGAAATTTCAAGGAGCTCATTTTATGGACATTTTCCAACAGAACTGTTAAAGTGCTCTTAACGTATTGTTGTAAAGATCACATGAGAGATCCCGCCGACCTGTGAGGATCCCGCGCTCTTGGATTAGTATGTTAAAAACGCTTGACCCCTCCTCATGAAACGGAATTTCTTAGACATGGATTCCACCCATCACCTTCTGGTTGTGCCGCCGGATTTCAGAAGCGGAAACGGACCAACCTGTCATCCACACTCGCAAAAAGCGGACTGGTGGAAGGTAGACATGCCCTTTAACTGAATGTGCAGGGGCAGTTTGTCCTTCCGTCTATCAGCAGGTTCCCGTTCCGACATCTCGACCGTCTCGACTGTTTTGTCGGTTTCACCAACATAATTGCCTTAGCGGTAGTTGCATTAAGTCCGGTAAACAATGCCAGATATTCGGCTGAACGCTCTTGAGCTCTTTGGATGCGTGAACCTCCCGTAAATTGTCGTTTTCGGCATGCCTTCTGTTCCAGTCCCCAGGCACGTGCACCAGAAACTTGTCGGACTGCACCCTAGTACTTCGGCCTGGGCTTTGGTCTCGCGTTTCTTCCGTTGGTGGAATTCTTCAACGGCTCTACTGCTATACCATCTTGGCTTTATTCCATGTCGTGTGTAGAGTGGATGCACGACTTTTGTGAGAAGCACCGCACGATTAGTGCGCAACAGCCTTGTTAAATCAGAGGAAGTACGCCAGTTTTTCCCCTGCTACCTGGTTACCCAATATCAGTCAGACCCAGATTGTCTCACAGTAGGCGATAATCCTGAAGCTCAGCCTCCTCGTGAGCCCATAACAACCGTCGTATAGGATAGGAAAAGGGGGTGTCATCGCAAG
>WEDG01005953.1:0-37252 GCA_017591395.1 Schistocephalus solidus
ATATGGTGTATGCGTTATGGAGGCCAGGTTGTGCTGTAGCGCGCGACGACGGGTACGCCGACCCATTAGCCAATGCGCCCACTCCCACATCAGACAACTGACTGGCTCTGATGGTGGTCTGATTGTGGGGGTGGGAAAGAGAGTAAGGTCAACAGCTCAGCGCATTTTACTCACTATTAACAATCTGACGTGCTTGAAACTACCACGGTGCGCTAAAAGCCGGTTGCTTACTGACGGGATAACCCGGACCACGTGGTCAGCCCAATGTGTGCTTTTATGTGGAGTGGCTAACTGGCGTCCTGAGAGTCAGGCTACAATGGCTCCTTCTTAATGTGGCCTTTTTGGCACTCCCATTCCGTGGGATCCGAGCCAGGTGTGGTGGTACACCCAGGGGTAGCTCCGACCGCGCCAGCCACCTGCGCCCTCTCCCATCTTCGGTTTTCTTGACTCTGTCATGACACCGGGCTCAAGATGGGGAGGAGGAGAAAGAGCGGTAGCTGCAGCGCAAGGCTACTATCACTTTAAAACTAATTCACGCGCAAGTCACCGTCCCCTGCACCACCTGGTGTGGAGCATACGGTGGACCTCGTCGAAATCAGATGGCCAAACTGTCACGTCCAAATGACTTCATCGTTTGGATGACTGGTGACATAAGGAGACACCATGGTTCATGGGAGACTCGAGGTAACGCAAATATAGTTTCAAGAGAGTCACTTAAATTCCTGATGATCCTTTCACCGAGTCATGGGAAAGCTACTGGGAAAAAAAGAGGAAAATAAAAGGTTAATAGAATCAGTGTTAAGATAAATGTGCAGTCTTCGCTTCAATTCAGATAGACTAGTTAACGACCTTATTTCAATTGGCAAGTTATTCCAAAGAAAGCTATACCTAGAAGCAAAGAAAAGAGAGCGTTTAAACGTGGAGGATGCAGGGGGCGGTGAAGAATTTCTTAGGTAATAAGGAAGACTAACGGGGGAATCGACAGAAAGCTTGGGGAGAGTTGAGCTATTATATAGTTGGAAAAGAAGATAAAAGCCCGCTTCCAGGCTCCTAATCCAAAGAAATTTTAGCTTCGTTAGCAGGCATCTTGTTAAGTAGAAAGTAGTTGAAAGAGTCGGAAACAGGTTTTTTGTGAAATTTCTTTGGACAATTTTTTTATTTTTGAACGGCTAGATTCGTTCATTAAAACGATGAAAGGACAGCAAAATGCAAGAATGGGAAGCACAAACATACAATAAAGTCTTTTCTTAATTTCAGGAAGGTAGAAATTATAAGAAATAAAGCTGCAAATCTGAGCAGCTTTGGCCGTCATTCTATCGGCATGAGGTGAAAGATCAAATTTATTGGTGTAGCTTAAGCCTATGTCCTTGAAGATGGAACATTCAATCATAGGGCAACCTTCAAAAATAAGAGGTTGCGGCAGCCTTACAGGCCCAAAACTCATGTAGCGACACTTAGTAGGTGAGAACTCCATTAGCCATGTGGAGCTCCAGGCCGAAAGAGCGTCTATGTCTGAATGAATTTGTTCTAGGCACCGTTCGGTCGTAGAGTTAGAGAAGAAAATACACGCATTTGAGGTCATCAGCATAAATAAAAGATTGAGAATGTTTAACCATCGATGAAATATCATTTCTTTACGGTATGAATAACAAAGGATATCATATGGTACTTTGAATGACACCAATCACAATTGGGGTTGCACTTGAGTATGAGGACCCTACTAAAACTTTTGTTTCCGATCATAGAGGTATGATCTAATAAAGTCAGTAAGGGGACTACGAAATCCTTTAGCTTCTAGTTTAGGTAGAAGTAGTCTATGAGGCACTTTATCGAATGCCTTACTAAGATCGAAATAGATAACTACTACATATAGATGATTATTACGAAGAGAGATTAGTAGATTTAGAAAAGACATGTGACAGGTTTCACAAGAGCGGTCCGGTAAAAAGCCGTGTTGGAAAAGTTGAAAATTTGATTGCTTATGCAAAAATCCATTATTTGTTTTGCAGTTAGTTTTTCGAAGAGATTAGCAAAAGCGGGCGTTTATGAACACCGCGATAGTTATGAGTGTCAAAGCCGTCAGCAGATTTAAAAACTGGTATTATAATAGAAGTTTTCCAGTAATCGGGGAAGAAACCATTTTCGAGAAATACTGAGAATAACTTGCTTAGTAAAGGTGGAAAATCCCTTAACTGTTTAATAAGTGAGTTTGGAATGTTATCAGTTCCAACCAAATGTGAATTTTTGGGTAAGCTCTTTCTATTTGAATAGAGAGCAAGAGAGCCGCGCTTTATTTTTAAATTAAAATTTCAAAAAAATCAGAAAAAAGGTCCTTTATTCACCGTGAAGAATCGTCCTTGAATGCATCTCAAAATATCGATCAATTTGGACTTCCTTCAAAATTGTGCCAGCGTCGTGCGCTGATGACTTCATTTTTGTTGTGCGAATAAACAAATATTGTTAAAATTCAAGTATACAATGGGTGAAATAGGCCAATTGACGTACATATAAAAGGATTCACATGCGAATGGATAACAGAAAAGATGGCAGCTTAATTTCAAAAGCCCACCTTGAAGGCGAGAAATAAATGGTTGTTAGAAGTGAATTTGAATTTTAAATCAGACGAATTGAGGTAGTGAGGCTAGTTTCAATGGTAAAGTAGTTGGAAAAAAAACGAATTTAACAATTCTGCTTTGCCCAAATCCTTTGTAAAGTTTTTTTTACAGTCAAGTAAAGACGGCGTTGCATTCAGACGCTTAGCCAATGACCAAACAGGGAAGATTTGAGCAACAGATTTCAATGAATTGGCATCACTTAGTCCCCGAGACTCCCTATGCCTATTTCTAGTCACTGTGTTGACCAGTTGGGACATGTTTAAAAGTTTATAGTATTGACCAATTTCTGAAGTTTTAATGGAGAGGAATTTGCCTGGCTGTCAGTCTGTCAGATTAAAATCGCCTACGATTATTTTGACATCAAATTGAGTCTCTGCAAATTTTTCAAATAATTCACAGAGCTCGCTTTCATTGCCAGAATAACACGGAGGAGTATAGACATTCAATTACAATATTTTATTGTGCGGGAGGATGACTGAAACAAAGCATACATTTCCAGAAAAGGACGAAATGCTCAGCTGAAAATGGAAATGTACAAAGGCTAATTTAATATACAGAAGTCAATAACTGCCACGTTTATCAGGGTGGTCTTGTTAGTACAAATTAAAATTATCCAAAGCGAGCGTCGATTTGGAAATAAGAGAGTGAGCCCAGGATTCAGTGATGCACAGCACATCTGGATCAAGATCAAAACGCAACTGTTCCAAGCTCTGTCGTCTAATATACAACTGATCTCATATTGAGTGAAACTAAACTGAGCGCATTTCTCAGCGGCATGTAACGCTCATCAGTAATTATAAAAAAGGAAGATTTGGTGGCGATGAGGATAACTGGAAAGAATAAATAAAAAGGGGAAAAAATTGTTCTAGTCTACAATTAATCGAAATGTTACTATTAAAAGAATTGATATTATTGTACAACGGCATATTTGGATGAAAACCATGGAAGGGAAGGCTATATATTGTGGCGTGGGAAAGATGGGGGTGGATATAAATGAGATTTTGAGGGAAGTTAGCATAAATTGGCGGAAAGCATGCATTTGAAAAAGGAATAAATGATTTCGAAAAACCGGTAACATAAATAGAAGGCTTAATTCTTTGGGGATTTGGGACACTTTTTGGGTTGGGAAAGATGCTAACTTGAGCATTCGCATCTGTTGTATATGCTGAGATGTAAGCAGGTTTCTCATCGGTAGTAACATTACTGATTTTAATACCTGACTTAGCCAATGGGTGTTTTTTTTAGGTTTACTAGATTTGTCAGGTATAACAGGCGTTGTTTGCTTGGAATGGGAAAGAAGTGGCGTTGACACGATTTCACTCGAACCAGGAATAAGGTGAACGGGTGAAGATTCAGCTGGAATCAAAATTCCTGTTGATCCGCAGGGCAGGGGCTTGCATTAGTCAGAGGGCAAACCTCTGATATAACTTTTGGTATTGAAGGTGTAGACCTAGGCTTCTCGTTTGCCAATGAGGGTGAAACCCTACGCTCCATTGGGGTTTTATCCCTACAGATAAAGGACTTGCATTTTCTTTACATATTGAGCTGAGTGCTTATGCTTAGAAAAAATAAAGTCCACTTCAATCGCTGAAAAACGTTTTGCCAGAATTGGCGGGTTTTTGCTACGGGAAGAAAACATTTTAGCTTCAGCGACTTTAAGGTTAAAGCCGCATGAGTAAATGCAGTGAAATGCGAAATCCAGAGGGATTTTACGCTGAGGGACGTTTTTCAAAAAACGTTGAAACTTCTCTTATGTAGGTCATATGACTCAGTACTAACCATGTTTAAAAACGGCTCAAGTTTCTCACATTGTTGAAAAGAGAGTGAAGACAACTTTCCGTCAACAATGGTACCAAAAATCGTGAAGAGAGAACCATATTTAAACATAAAAGTTTTAAAATTTTCCAGGGCATCAAGGTCTAATTTCTTCATGTTTACGGTGGGTTGCTCTAGCGATACTTTTTCGCTTAGAATACCTCTGCGTCGAAGCGCTGACTGGAATTTCATATTGATTGTGAAATATCAGTATTTTTCAAATCGATAATACGAAAGGAAAATTGTCACTAGTGACGTTTTGCGGAATGAAAGATGTAATATTTAAAATACGTGTTTTAAGCAAGGTACTGCAAGCAAATATCTGCTAGGTAACGAGTTTAAACTGAAAAAAAGAATTAGCGAAGAGGCTATGTAAGATGAAAAATTCTATCAACTGGTATACCAGTTACTGCAAATTATTCCTCGCTGGAAATAAGGTAAAATTACAAAATTTCAACTTTATTTCTAGAATTAACCTTTATATTCCATCCTTTTGGCGTAAATTTGCGAGAATTTTAATGAGGCTATGTAGGATGAAAAAGTTTAAAAACTGTATATTTCTCCCTTTTGCAATTGCAATAACTGCAAGTGTGTGCAGCTGATAATGAGGTAAAAATACAATAAATTGTCAATAATTAAGCTAATATTTTCCACAGGAAACGAAGAAATCGGTTTAAAATTCGAGAATTCACTTATCTTCACATTTGAAACAACCACCTTCGACCTTGAGCTTGACCAGGATGAAAAATTATATCAACTGGTATAGCAACCACTGCAAATTATTTTTTTCTGGAAATAAGATATAATTACAAAATTTTAACTTTATTTCTAGAATTTATCTTTAAATTCCGTCCTTTTTTAGGTAAATCTGTGAGAACTTTAATGAGGATTTGTAGGGTGAAACAGTTTCAGTCACTTTATGTCACTTTATTTAGGGAAGTAAACTTTCGCCCTTGAGCTCCCTATTCAAATGAAAAATGTCAATAGAATAAACGTTTTCAGAAATAAATCAGACAAATGAAAATGTAGGCTCATCGATATGCGTGGGGCAGGCGCAAGCTGCCGCTGCTGACACAATCTTCATTATATGTACAATAGTTTCTCAGCAAATGAGTATCTAGTTTGCATTTAAATGTGTAACAGTTTCTGAAAGGACCACCTCGCCAGGGAGTCTATTCCATGCTCCAACGACCCTCTGCGAAAAGAAGTTCTGATGGACTTCCCTGTGGACCAACTTCCTCTGCAGTTTAAATGGATGACCGCGCAGATGCTGCGTTCCAGCCAATTCGAAGAAGTCAGCAAATTCTAGAGCGCACTCGCGGCCTCTGACAATCCGGAAGGTTTGGATGAGGTGACCGCATAATTGCCTGTAATTGAGAGGAAACAAATCAAGTTCAGCCAGTCTGGCTTCGTACGGCAGATGACTAGGATTCTTGACTATCTTCGTAGCCCTCGCATGCACTCGTTCCAGCCGTATATTTCTCCCTATTGTCAATTGCAATAACTGCAGGTATGTGCAGTTGATAAAGAGGTAGAAATACAAATAAATTGGTAATAATTAAGCTAATAGTTTCAACAGGAAACGAAAAAATCGGTTTAAAATCCGAGCATTTACTTATCTTCGTATTTGAACCAACCGCCTTCGACCTTTTGACCAATATACACAGAGCCTTCTTCGTTATCTTGGCACAGTGAGACGATGGTTTGAGATTGGGTGCTTTCCATATACCCAAGTTTTGTAGATTGTTTTCTTGCTCTTGTTTGAAAGCGCTGATAAAATACTGATATGTAAACCTCACCACTCTTGTCTTACTAGACCGTAGTCGGATAATTTGGCATTTGTTGAAATAAGGGTGCAACAGCCACTCATTACACAATTTTTGCAAGCGATATAAGTTATTTTGTAAGTTTCCTGCATCCTATTGCTTTTGCGTCGAAGTCCATAACTTCAGCTTATCAGTGAATATCACTTTCTCGCATGTCAGACAATCAAGGCTGTCGTTTACGTAGAGCAAAAAACAGAATGGGACCCAGAAGGCTCCTCTGGGTGTCACCAATACAAACACCATGACCTCTGAGAAAATCAGCCAAATAATTGAGAAGGTAGCCAGTCGCATTCATTTGACGTAGCTTCGAGATCAGGCATCTGTGTGGGACCCTGTCAAAGGCTTCGGTAAAGTCAATGTAGACCACATCGACTGACAAACCCATTTCCAATGATTTCGTCCATCATTCATGGACGTGAACAGGGTTGTGAGGCAGGATCAACCAATTCTAAATCAATGTCGATATGAAATTAGCAAGTTATTCAATTCAATATGCCTCATCAGCTCCGTTTTTACCATCTGTTCCATTATTTTGCAACAAATACTTGTGTGAATGACTGGTCTTCAGCTATTTGGTGATGTTCTGCCTCCCCCTCATAGATAGGGGCTATGTTGGCTAGCTTCCACCCGGTAGGCAGAAACCCCGCATCCATCGATCTTTCAAAGATCTTGGAGAGTGGAGAGGCCAGCTGATCGGTGAATTCACTCAGACCTTTTGTGGATACGCCATCTGGGCCAGTCAATTAAGTGGACTGCTGCTATTTCAGGGATTTCCTTACTGTGTGTACTAGGAAAACTAACATGCTTATTTTATCTGTAGGTGTGACAATACTTTTGTGTTTATTCTCGTCAAAAGGTGGTTCCTTAATATACATAAAAATAAAGAAATTGGATAAAGCGTTGGTCTTATCAGACTTATCGGTTAACTTGTTTCCGTGCTAGTATTTTAGACAGAGAATGGAATATCATTTTCCTTTTGCCTTATTCATGTTAGCAAAGAACCTTTTTGGGTTGCTTGGTATGCCTTTGACTATTTTCGAGTTAAAGGCTGACCTTTTCTTCTGAGAAGATTTCGATACCGATTCCGCTGTCTTTTGGAAAGCGGAAAAATGTTCAGGTTGTTAATATCTGGTGTGCGTTCGCCACAGTCTCCTTTTCTTCTTTAGATTCCTTTTTATTTCCGATGTCACCCACTCGGGTCGGGAGACGCGCAATCTCCTTTTAAATGGACAGCAGTTCTCTGTCCACTGCTGAATCAATTTACTAAAGAAGAACGAGTGCTCTGTTAAGCGTTCTCTTGCCGTTAAGGAGAACTTTGGAGGAAGCGAAAATCCCGAGTACCCGGATCGGCAATAGTGTTCACTTATACAGGGTTTGCAGTAATAAACTGCAGTCTGATATGAAGACAGTGTCGCATAAGACCTCGCTTCGTTTAATGGCCTCCTTAACCAGTTGCTGCCACCAGGCATGGAAGTAAAAGTTCTTTAAACATTCCGGGTCGGCAAAACGGGTAGAGACAGCCTGGGAACGCATCGACCGTGACCTCTAAAAATTATGCTAGAGATAAAAGACCAAATCAAGACCATCCTATCCCAAAAATCCAACTTCCTTCACTCGCATACAGATGCTTTTCACCTGGACTACCCCCCTGCGGAAAGGCTGAAACTCCGGGAACTTGTCTTGGAGCTACAATCAAAAGATGGCCGAAATCCCCAAATAATTAACGCTTCTAATTATGTTACCAGTTTTTCGAAATCATTTATTCCTCTTTCAAATGCATGTTTTCCGCCAATTTATGCTAATGTCCATCAAAATCTCATTTCTATGCCACCCTCTATCTTTCAAACGCCACAATATAGCCTTCCTTTCCAAGGCGTTCATACAAATATGCCGTTGTACAATAATCTCAGTTCTCTTAACAGTAATATTTCGACAAATTGTAGACCAGAGCAATTTTGTTTCCCACCTTTCGTTTCTTCTTTCCAGTTTTCTTCTCCGCCACCAAATTATCGTTTTTTTATAAATACTGATGAGCGTAACCTGCAGCTCCGGAATACGCTCAGCTTAGTTTCACTCAATGCGAGATCAGTTCTAAATAAGATGGCTGAGCTTAGAACAGTAGCCTTTGAGCTTGATCCAGATGTGCTGTGCATCACTGAATCCTGGGCTCACTCTCTTATTTCTGACTCAACGCTTGCTATAGATAATTTCAATTTGTACGGCCAAGACCGCGCTGAAAAAAGTGGCGGTCGTTGCCTCCTTTATATTAAGTCATCCTTTGTACATTTCCCTTTACAGCTGAGCATTTCGTATTTTTCTGGAAATGTATGCTTTGCTTCAGTCATCCTCCCTCACAATAAAAAAGCGTTAATTGGCTGTATCTATAATCCTCCGTGTTATTCTGGCAAAGAAAGCGAGCTCTGTGAACTATTTGAAAAAGTTGCGGAAACTCAATTTGATGACAAAAAAATCGTAGGCGATTTCAATATGCCAGACATTGACTGGCAGGCAAATTCCTCTCCGCCTAAACATCAGAAATTGGGCGATACTATTAACTATTCAAAAATGTCCCAACTGGTCAGATCAGTTACTAGAAATGAGAACATTTTAGATTTAATTTTTACAAATGATGTCCACCCTCTCTTTATGAATTTCTATCATGATCTTTTCACAACTGATCACGCAATAATTCACTGTTGTTTTCCAGTTCCCCTTCTTACGAAGCCTGAGGTTAAATGCAATAACCTCGACTTTGCTAACACAAGCCATGAAATTTTAAATAATTTCGTAAGCACTCTAGATTGGCAAAGCGTATTCTCAATCAACGATCCAAACTTTCCGTGAGCTTTTGCAGAGCCTCACAGAAAAAATCCAGGCTTTTATCGCGTTTAAGATTTTTAATTCAAATACAGCTTCTTCTACTGTTCCGTATTTTCTCCAGAACAGACTTAAAAAATTACGAAAACAACTTAAAGATTCATCTAAAAGCTCTTTGTCAGTTCATTTAAAGATCGCACAAATATTGGAATTAGCATCGAGAATAAGGCTCGCGCGAGATAAGCGTAGGGAGTCTCGGGCACTAATTGATGGCAATTCATCCAAATCTGGTGCTTATATCTTCCATGTTCGGTCATCGGCTAAGCGTCTGAATGTAACTCCGCCCTTACTCCACTGTAACAAAACATTTGTTACAGACGATTTGGGCAAAGCAGGGTTGTTTAATTCGTTTTTTGCAAACCACTTTACCACTGAAACTAGCCCCACTCCCACAATTCCTCTGCTTTCAAATTCGCTTCTAACAACCATTACTTTCTCGCCTTCGTGTATTCAAAAGGAAAAAGCTCACCTAAAAAACTCACATTCATTTGGAACTGATAACATTCCAAACTCACTTATTTAACAGTTAAGGGATTTTCCACCTTTAATAAGCAATTTATTCTCAATATTTCCCGAAAATGGTTTCATCCCCGATTACTGGAAAACGTCTATTATAATACCAGATTTTAAATCTGGTTCCCACTCGGACATTCATAACTATCGTGGTGTTCATAAAACGCCCTCTCTTGCTACACTCTTCGAAAAACGAATTGCAAAACAAATCACGGATTTTTGCATAAGCAATTAAATTATCAACTTTTCCCAACATGGCTTCTTACCGGACCGCTCTTGTGAAAACTGCCACATGTCTTTTCTAAATCTGCTAACCTCTCTTCCTAATGATCATCTCTCTGTGGTAGTTATCTATTTTGATCTTAGTAAAGCATTCGATAAAGTGCCTCATAAACGACTTCCAGCTAAACAAGAAGCTAAAGGATTTCGTAGTTTTCTTGCTGAATTTATTAGATCATACCTAAATGATCGAAAGATAAGGTTTTAGTAGGGTCCTCATACTCAAGTGCTACCCCAATTGTTAGTGGTGTCCTTGAAGGTACCGTATTAGGTCCTTTGTTGTTCTTACTGTATATAAATGATATTTCATCGACAGTTAAACATTCTCAATCTTTTATTAATGCTGATGACCCCAAATGCGTGTATTCCTTCTCTAACTCTACGACCGAACGGTGCCTAGAACAAATTCATTCAGACTTGGACGCTTTTTCGGCCTAGTGCTCCACATTACTAATGGAGTTCTCACCTACTAAGTGTCACTACATGCGTTTTGGGCCTGTACGTCTGCCGCAACCTCTTATCTTTGAGGGTTGCCCTATGATTGAATGTTCCTCCATCAAGGAATTGGGCTTAAGCTTCAACAATAAATAAGATCTTTCGCCTCATGCCGATAGAAATACGGCCATAGCTGCTCAGATTTGCGGCTTTATTTCTTATAATTTCTACCTTCCTGAAATTAAATTAAAACTTTGTCGTATGTTTGTACTTCCCATTCTTGAATTTTGCTGTCCTTTCTTCGGTTTAATGAACGAATCTAGCCGTTCAAAAATTGAAAATGTCCAAAGATATTTCACAAAAAACTCATATTTCCGACTCTTTTAACTACTTCCTACTCAACAAGATGCCAGCTAATGAATCTAAAATTTCTTTGGGTCAGGAGACTTGAAGCAGGCTTTTGTCTCCTTTTCCGAATAAATAATAGTTCAACTCTCCCCAAGCTTTCTGTCATTACTCCCGTTAGTCTTCCTTATAACCTAAGAAATTCTGCACTTATTTACCCCCCTGCATCCTCCACGTGTAAACGCTCTCTCTTCTTTGATTCTAGGTATAGTTTTCTTTGGAATAACTTGCCAATTGAAATTAGGTCTTTAACTTGTCTATCTGCATTCAAGGGAAGACTGCACATTTATCTTAACACTGATTCTTTTAACCTTTTATTTTCCTCATCTTTTCTCAGAAGCTTTCCCCATGACTCGGAGAAAGGACCATCGGGAATTTAAGTGACCCTCTTGAAACTATATTTTCGCTACTTCGGGTCGCCCATGAACGATGATGTCTCCTTATATCACCAGTCATCCAAACGATGACGTCATTCGGACGTACAAATTCGGTGGTCCACAGTCTAAATTGCTACCGTTTCTTTGGATACCAACCATCATCAGAATTCAATTCTGGATCCTAAGATGCTGAGGACTTAAGTTCATTGACGCATTTTCGTGAGATTTTGTTTCATAAGCCTAAGTGATCAAGAACGAATCACCTCGACGTTTCATTATCTCATTCTGAAATGCTACTATCGTATTACCCCACTCTACCACCTGACCATTTTTTCCTAAGCAGATTTTTTCTCCTACCTTCTATTAAAAATGAAGGCTTATTGAACTCTGCCTCCATTTTTATGGTAGGCGTTTTTTCACTGCCTATTTTTTTCTAGTTCACCATTAATTTTAAAACATCGCTAACTGTTGACATAGCAGGACAATTTATGTATTTGTACATTTTATCTGCACACATTGTCATAACTTTATTTCGTTACTTATGTTTGCTTAAACAGTGCCTTGCCGGTGCTAACCAAATATAAATTCTAAATTCTAAGACTAAAGGCTGGCGAACACAATCTGGCTATCGTCAAGGGGAAGGTATTTCAAAATAATACAATTTTTCCATTGGATCCACCAATTGTAATAAGGACAACGGCAGCCACCTCTTTAAGGCCAAAATAATCAGGCAACCAATAGCTTAAAGAGATGACAGAACTTAGTCCGTAACACCCAGCGTTCTCACTGTGAAAACTAGAGTTACCGAAACTGATCGAGAAACGGAAAAGGCATACGATATTGACGTCAGAGGAGATGCGGAATGGCCCATAAAATTGACAAAGCAACAGGAAGATTGGCTGGCGCCAAAATTGAAGTGCATACATACAAATGCCCAAAGCCTTTTATCCAAAGTTGACGAGTTAAAAATTGGCCTTGCCAAAGTATCGCTGGATGTGATAGCCGTAACCGAAACCTGGTTGCCGGGCAGTATTAGAGATAGCGAGATGTGATTGTTTGTATACAAAATATATCGGACGGACAGAGAAAATCGACAGAGAAGTGGAATAATTTTGTATGTGAAGGAAGTGCTAATAGGTCAAGGTCGAAGGCGTTAAATTAAAATTGAAAGATGAGTGAACTCTCAAATTTTAAACAGTTGTTTGTTTCCTGTCGAAACTATCAGCTTACTTGTTGATGATTTATTTTTATTTGTAACTCCTTATCAAATGCAAACACTTGCGCTTATTGTATTTAACAATAGGTAGAAATATGCGGTTTTAAACTGTCTCACCCGAAATAGCCTCATAAAAGTTCTTGCAGATTTACGTAAAAAGGACAGAATCTTAACATTAATTCCAAAACTAGAATTCACATATTTGGAAGAATACTTAATTTCCAGCGAAAAATAGTTTGCAGTGGTTGATACACCACTTTAGATAATTTTTTATCCCGCGTAGCCTCTTCGCTTATTAAAGTTCCAGTCTTTACTTGTTACCGGTCAGCCTAACTTCAGTTTGCTGGAAAATCATGGAAAAAATAATTAAGCAACAACTTATGCAGTTCTTCGAACATAACAATCTGCTATCCGAAGCCCAGCATGGTTTCCGTAGTGGTAGATCCTGCATCGCAAATTTGCTCTACTGTTTAGAACTTTGGACTGAAGCGGTCGATAGTGGAAATACGGTGCACGCAGTCTATAAAGACTTCAAAAAGGCTTTTGATAGCGTGCCGCACCACCGCCTTCTTTATAAACTCAACCGCATAGGCGTAAGAGGTAGACTTCTGACATGGATAGAAAAATTCTTAACTGGCCGCTCAAAATCTGTCCATATCAGCGACAAACAGTCGACTAAAGTTGAGGTTGAGAGTGGTGTTCCCCAAGGCTCTGTTCTCGGCCCTATACTGTTCATTGTCTTCATCAACGATTGTGCCAACGAACTGGACTGCGATATTGCCATGTTTGCCGATGATCTCAAACTTTGGCGCGTCATTCAAACTGCGGCCGATGAAGAGAACTTGCAGGCAAACTTAAATCGACTCCAGAAATGGTCCAATGACTGGCTCTTGTCGTTTAATGAGAGCAAGTGCAACATCATACGAGTCGGGAAAAGCAATCCTTCGAACTTTACGGTTTACAGTCTGAATGGCATTCCACTGAAAGAAGTGGATGTCCAAAAGGACCTTGGAGTCTGGATCACGCCCTCGCTTAAACCCTCCCTACATTGCGCAAAGGTAGAGAAGTCAGCCATGTCGATTCTGTACCTCGTTAAACGAGCTTTTGCAGCCTTCACTACCGACTGCTTCGCTACAGTCTTCGGAACATTCGTGTGGCCACAGTTGGAGTCCGCTATCCAAGCTTGGAGACCCTGGGCGGCGAAGGACATCAACATCCTTGAAAAGGTCCAAAGGCGAGCAACCAAACTTGTCCTTGGACATGGCTCACAGCCTTATGAAACACGGCTGTCGAGTCTCAATCTCTTTCCCTTGCACTATAGACAGCTTCAAGAGGACCTGATACTAACATTCCGCATACTACGCGTCCAGGACTGTTGTCTCGTCCCAGGGGATTTCTTCGAATTAGCAAAAACAACGAACTTGAGAGGTAATCCTCTCAAATTACGTGTGACTGGAGCAAGTCTAGACACTCGGAAGTACTTCTTCTCCAAAAGAGTAGTCGAAGGTTGGAATAGTCTTCCTCTGGATGTTGTTATGTCGGACTCCTTGGAATTTTTTAAGCGAAAGTTAAATCGATATAATGGTGCGAGCTACAACACTAACTGAAAGCTGCAAGTGTGACGTCATAAAATAAGGCATTTATGATACTATTATCTATATTTGAGTAACATTTCTTTACGTTTGTTATTTTAGTTCGAGGGCTTGCATTCTCCCATTATTTCCATGCTGGGGTCCTCGAGGTCTTCGCTGCTTAACTTATTTGCACACCTTGGTGACACCGTGAGTATTCGCATCAGCTGGACCTGGCGACCGTCATCCATGATGTGTATGAACGTTCTCCCTTGGTTCGAACCGCAATTGACCGAGGATGATCTGGACATCTATTTCCGCCTTTGAAATCCCTCAACGGACTCTGCAATCAGCAAGGGAGAATCTGGCTGATTCATGTGACCTCCGAAATGCCCCCCGTTGGACCCCCTCCCAAGGGCGACTGTTTTTTTCTCCTAAATATCACCGGGAGTTTTTTTTCACTGTCTGCTCTTTTTCAACTATGTTCTACTATGTTGGCCTCGCCAACATATCGAGATACTATTTTTTTTTGATACCACAACTTGCATGTACAAATATGGAATTTAAAGGTGACTCACCTACATCTCCCTCAAATATACTGATACTGATACTGAATACTAATACCTAGACGTTTTTGCTTGCAATGCTTCGCTTAAAACATATTTTATTATATATTTTAAAAATATAACATCTCTTATATCAGAAAACATCACTAGTGACAATTTTTTTCGTATTATCGCTTTTAAAAATCCTGATATTTTAAACTCAATATGAAACCTAAGTTACAGCTTAAAACGCAAATCTCCTCGCAGCGTTAAATTTCCACAAGAGCAACCCACCTAAATATGAAAAAAACAAGACCTTGACACCCTGGAAAATTTTGATATTTTGATGTCTCTGTTCACGATCCTCGGTACAATTTTTGACGGAAATTTGTCTTCACTCACTTCTTAAAAATGCAGGAACCTTGAGCCGTTTATAAACAAGGTTAGTACTGAGTTATATGACCGGTATAAGAGAAGTTTCAGCTTTATTTTTAAAAACGTCCCTATGCGTAAAACCTCAGGGACGTCACATGCCATTTCCTTTACTTATGCGGCTTTAAATTTATAGTCGCATAAGCTAAAAGGTTGTCGTCGTGTAGCGAAAACCCGCCAATTCTTGCCAAACTTTTTGGCGATTGAAGCGGACATTATTTTCTCCAGGCATGTGCACTCAGCTCAATATTTGAAAAAAAGCAAGCTGTTTATATTCATACATAAAACCCCAATGGAACGTCAGGTTTCACCCTCATTATAATTGTTGACATTAGATCGAGCACCACTCTTGTATATGGGCCTAACAGGACAAATTTGGCCTACCTTAATAAATATTTGTTTATTTTATCTGCACACATTTTCATAATTTTATTTCGTATTATATTTTTCTTTAGACAGTGCCTTGCCGGCGCTAACCAAATATAAATTCCAAAAAACATTTTTTCGTAGCAAAAACCTGCCAATCCTGGTCAAATATTTTTCGGCGATTGAAGTGGACATTTTTTTTCTTTAGCATGACCACTCAGCTCAATATTTGAAGAAAAGAATATGTTTATCTGTAGAGATAAAATCCCAATAAAACGTTGGATTTCACCTTCATTAGCAAACGACAAGCCTAGGTCTACAGCTACCATACCAAAAGTAATCTCAGTGGTCGGTCCTCTAGCTAATGCAAGTCCACGACCCTCCGGATCAACAGGAATTTCGATTCCACTTGGATCTTCATCCTTTCACCTTGTTCCTTGTTCGAGTGAAGTCCTGTCAACGCCAACTCTTTCCCCTCCCAAGCAAACCACGCCTGTTTTATCTGTCAAATCTAGTAAAGGTTTAGCTAATGCAAGCCTGTGGCCCTCCTGATCAACAGGAATTTGGATTCCACTTGAATCTTCACCCGTTAACCGTGTTCCTGGCTCGAGTGAAATCGTGTCAACGCCAATTCTATTCCCTCCCAAGCAAACCACGCCTGCCATATCTGTCAAATCTAGTAAACCCAAGAAAACCCCCAGTAAATCTGAGTCCTTTGCTAATCCAGGCGTCGAAATCAGTAATGTCATAACCGATAGAAAACCTGCTAACAGCTCAGCATCTAAAACAGTTGTGAACGCTTACGTAAGCATCTTTGCCAACCCAGACATTGTCCGAAATCCCCAAATAATTAAGCCTTCTAATTATGTTACCAGTTTTTCGAAATCATTTATTCCTTTTTCAAATGCACGTGTTCCACCAATTTATGCTAACGTCCCTCAAAATCTCATTTATATGCCACCCCTATCTTTCCCACGCCACATTATAGCCTTCCCTTCCAAGGTTTTCCTCCACATATGCCGTTGTACAATAAACGCAGTTCTTTTAACAGTAACATTTTGACAAATTGTTGATCAGATAAATTATTCCAACTTTTCGTTTCTTCTCTCTAGTTTTCTTCTCCACCATAAAATCTTTCCTTTTTTATAAATACTGATGAGCGTAACCTGCAGCTCAGGAAGACGCTCAGTTTAGTTTTACTCAATGCAAGATCAGTTGTAAATAAGATATTTGAGCTTAGAACAGTAGCCTTTGAGCTTGATCCAGATGTGCTGTGCATCACTGAATCCTGGGCTCACTCTCTTATTTCAGACTCGAAGCTCGCTCTTGATAATTTCAATTTGTTCCGCCAAAACCGCGCTAAAAAACGTGGCAGTGGTTGCTTTCTTTATGTTAAGTCATGCTCTGTACATTTCGCTTTACAGTTCAGCATTTCGTCCTTTTCTATAAATGTATGCTTTGTTTCATTCATCATCCATCACAATAAAAAGCGGTCATATTCTGTGTCTAAAGTCCTCCGTGTTATTCTGGCAATGAAAGCAAGCTCTGTTAACTATTTTAAAAAGTGGCAGAGACCCAATTTGATGTCGAACTAATCGTAGGCGATTTGAGTCTGCAAGATATTGACTAGCAGGCAAATTCCTCTCAGCCAAAACTTCAGAAATTGGTCAATACTATTAACTTTTCACACATATCCCAACTGGTTACTTCAGTGACTAGAAATGACAGCATTTTAGATTAAATGTTTGCAAATAATGTCCACCCTCTATGAACTTCCATCGTGATCTACTCACAAGGGATCACGCACTAATTCACTGTTGTTTTCCAGTCTCCCTTTCTACAAAGCTTGAGGTAAAATGCAATCACCTCGACTTTGCTAACACAAACCATGAATTAATAAATAATTTCGTTAGCCCTCTAGATTGGCATAGCATAATTTTAATCAACGATCCAAACATTCTCCATGAGCTATTGCAGAGGCTAACAGAAAACATCAGGCCTTTATATCGCTTAAAATTTTTTTATTCAAATACAACCTCTTTTACTGTTCCATATTTTCTCCAAAACAGACTTAAAAATTACGAAAGCAACTTATCGATCCGCCTTAAAGCCATTTTTCAGTTCACTTAAGGATAACACGAATATTCGAATGCACCTTCAAAACAAGGCTCACGCAAGGTAGGCGCAGGGAGTCTCGGGCACTAACTGATGCCAGTTCATTCAAATCTTTTGCTGAAGTCTTCCATGTTCGGTCATCGGCTAAGCGTCTGAATGTAACTCCGCCTTTACTTGATTGTAACAAAAATTTATTTTCAAAGGATTTGGGCAAAGCAGAATCGTTAAATTTCTTTTTCGCCAACCACTTTACCATTAATTGTTTTATTGCCAGTTTACAGACAAGGTCAAAAAAAGTATAGAGTAGCGGGCCAAGCTGAAAGTGAAAAAACTCCTGATCGTTGTTTCAGGAGACAAAACTGCAGCTTATTGAGGGATTAAAGTTCAGGACAGGGGAGCGTTGACACAGGTGCCCGGTGAAGGATTTCTCTATTCGGTGTTATGGATCCAGTATTCTGCACCAGAAGGTATGTCGGCGAACGGCTGTTCGCTGTTAACCTAGGCATGAAGTCCGGCACAAGATTCAGAGTCCGTAAATGCAATTGAAGCTAACCTCACTCCCTCTTTTCCTCTGCTTTCAAATTCAAATTCACATCTAACAACAATTAATTTCTCGCCTTTAAGTATTCAAATAGAAAAAGCTCGCCTACAACATTCACATTCGGTTGGAACTGATAACATTCCAAACTCAGTATTTATCGATAGTTAATTGTTCTCAATCTTATATTTCTGCTGATGACATCAACTGCGTTTATTCCTTCTCGAACTCTACGGCTGAAAGATACCTAGATCAAATTCACTTGGCCTTAGATGCCCTATCTGCCCGATATTGACAGGCAGGCAAATTCCCCTCCTCGAAAACTTCAGAAATTGGTCAATACTATTAACTTTTCACACATATCCCAACTGGTTAGTTCAAAGACTAGAAATGAGAGCATTTTAGATTTAATGTTTGCAAATGATGTCCACCCTCTGTGAATTTCCATCGTGATCTACTCACAAGGGATCACGCACTAATTCACTGTTGTTTTCCAGTCTTCCCTTCTACAAAGCTTGAGGTAAAATGCAATAACCTCGACTTCACTAACACAAACCATGAATCAATAAATAATTTCGTTAACCCTCTAGATTGGCATAGCATAATTTTAATCAACGATCCAAACATTCTCCATGAGCTATTGCAGAGGCTTACAGAAAACATCAGGCCTTTATATCGCTTAAGATTTTTTATTCAAATATAGCCTCTTTTACTGTTCTATATTTTCTCCAAAACAGACTTAAAAATTACGAAAGCATTTTAACGATCCGTCTTAAAGCCATTTGTCAGTTCACTTAAGCATAACACGGATATTCGAATACACCTTCAAAATTAGGCTCACGCAAGATAGGCGTAGGGAGTCTCGGGCACTTAGTGATGCCAGTTCATTCAAATCTGTTGCTGAAGTCTTCCATGTTCGGTCATCGGCTAAGCGTCTGAATTTAACTCCGCCTTTCTTGACTGTAACACCAATCTTTACAGAGGATTTAGGCAAAGCCGATTTGTTAAATTCGTTTTTGCCAACCACTTTACCACTGAAACTAGCCTCACTCCCTCAATTCCTCTAATCTTAAATTCAAATTCCCTTCTAAAAATCCTTAATTTCTCGGCTTCACATATTCAAAAAGAAATATCTCACCTTAAATATTCACATTTAGTTGGAACTGATAACATTCCAAACTCACTTATTCAACAGTTAAGAGATTTTCCTCCTCTATTTAGCAAATTATTCATAGTGTATCTCAATAGTTAAATATTCTCATATGCTTTCAATTAAACGCCCGATGTTTTATGTTAAACTGAATCTTGGACGCATCCCTTAATTTCCCACTCTTTCCTTGTCATTGACCAGTATGACCGAAGGACCGCACTGATTAGTGTGGTTATGGAGATAATCTCTTTATTAAAGCTTCATTTGGGCTCTTTTTGTTTGAACTAGTTGCCTCGTCATTCTCTGGTAATTACTCCTGTCGCCCCGAAAAAGGTGATTTGGGATGCATTTACAACCAGCCAAATTTATCATCCGATGATGATGCAAAAGTTTATGAAATTTTGAATTTAGTTTCGGAGTCAAATTTGGACATTAAAATAATCATAAGGGATTGTAATTTTCCTGAAATTGGCTGGTTTGTAAACTTTTGTCCACCCAGCTTTCAACCTCTCCTAGCAACCATTAATTTTTCTAATTGGTCCCAGCTCGTCCGTCCTTCAACGAGAGACAAGAATATTTTAGACCTAATGTTCACAAACGACAGTGCTCCCATTTTCGTTGATTTTAAGCAGGGCCTCTTCCAAAGTGACCATACATTAATTCATTTTGCCTTCCGATTGTCTCATTAAAAAAGGCCAGCGCCGTTCGTACCTATCATGCTTTTGAGCTCGCAGATAGGAGCTTTATTATTAACTTTTTTGACTCATTGGACTGGCAGCATCTCTCCTCCATGAATGACGCAGCAAGGCTTTGTGACTTCACGTCAATCGTTTCAAATAACATTCTGGAATTTGTGCCAACCAAAATTGTCAGGCCCTACGCTTCGGAATCCACCGTTCCTCAGTTTCGTTTGCCAAAACTAAAGAAATTGAGGAGGCAGATAAAAGATCAATATTGTAGTTCGTTATCTAAACATCTAAGGATCCCAGAGATTTTTGAATAAGCCTCTTAGATTCTTCTTGCACGTGACAGACAGAAGGAATCTTGCGCACTCAGCGAGCCACATTCTGCAAAAATCAGTTGCTTAACTGTTCCGTTGTCGATTCTCCATTAAACGAGGCTATGAAATTCCTCCATTGCTGAATGAAAATGATACATTCGTTCTCGAAGACACTGAAAAGGCAGAATTGTTTAGAGTGATCTTTGAAATCATCTTACAATGGAACCTGAACCGGTTCTAACGTTTCAGGTGACCTCATTCAATGTTACCAGAACCATTGACTTCTCCTTAGAACTAATTGTTTAGCAGATAATTCGTCTAAAAAACTCGCACTCTTCGGGGATTGACGGTATTTCCAACTCAGTTATCAAGAGCGTTTCGAGCTTCCCCGATTGCTTACCCATATATTCATAGTTGATCTTTTAAAAAGGATTCTACCCTGACTCATGGAAGACATCTATTATAAATAAATAAATAAATTGTATATTTAAGGCCCAGAGAGCCCCGTCATTTCAAACTTAGAATCGCGGTATAAATAAATACAAAGTGGATAATTGCTGCTCTATGTGAGCAGCCATATTTACAGCAGAAATTAACAATATGGTAGGCATATCCGATTCAGAACGATTTGCCATTTTTAAAACAATAGACAACAATCTTTAACATAAACGGTGAACTAGAAAAGAAGCAGTAAAAAAACCCCTACGGTTAAATCGGAGGCGGAGTTCAGCGAGCCGCCAATTTAAAAAAAAAATAGGAGAAAAAAACTGCTTCACTTAAAACATTAATAGCTAGATGCAATGGGATAGTGCTGTGATGATGCTGACAACGTATGAGGGTTCGGAACGCTCCTTGTCGTGTGAGAAATAATATAGCAGTCAGAGCTACTGTTTGTAACCACCATTGGAGGTGAGAGAGGACGGACTCATCGTAGACACCTGGGTCAAAACGAAGAGGGGACAGTAGAGGTCATGAGATCATCATTGAGATGCGACCTTGCCGACTGCATAGTCCACCAATCAAAGAGGCAAAACTATCAGAACCCACCTTGATCATCAACTGAACCTGGAGACCATCCTGTCTTCAAGTTGGTATATCGTTCGGACGTAAATAATTATCGAGGCATTCACAAAACTTCTTAAAAATATTTTTAAATTAAATTCTCGACTTTTTCCTAGAAAATAAGCTTTAACGTGACTCGCATTATGGTTTTCTATATGGAACATCACGCGAAGTGTGTCACATAGCTTTTCTTTACCTCATAACTTCCCTTCGTAATGAGCAGGAGTCAGTGGTTATGATTTACGTTGACCTGAGCAAAGCCTTTGACAAGGTACCGAACAGACGTCTTCTGGTGAAACTGGAAGCCTTCGGCATCCGACCTCCTCACCTTCACTTCATTAGTTCCTACTTGTCTAACCGCAGTCAGAAGGTCTTAGGAGGTTATAGGTTCTTGACACCTCAGCCTACCATGAGTGCCGTTTTTCAAGGCACAGTTTTAGGTCCCCTCCTTTTCGTTCTGTACATTAACAAAATTTCAACTATGCTCATAAATTCATAAATTGTCATTTACGCTGATGATCTCAAATGCATTTACTGATTTTCTAGAGACACTGACAATAGTTGCGTTGATAAAATCAACACTGATCTACTTATGCTCTCACTTTGGAGCTCTAGTTGGCAGATGGAATTTTCTTCATCCAAGAGCAGTTTCATATGTTTTGGTTCCGCAAAGCATCCTGGACCCCAAGTATTTCAAAATAGTACACTTTTAGAACGATAAGCCATAAGAGACTTAGGTCTAAGTTACACGAATAAGCTAGCCTTATCGCCTCATGTAAATCGAATTTCTGCAAAGGCTGCACAGATATGTGGTTTTATATCAATAATTTAATCCTTCCGGAAATAAAGTTAAGACCGTACCGCATGTTTGTTCTTCCCCTCATAGAATACTACTGACCCCTCTTTGGACTGATGAACGCCTCTGACTGCACTAAGATTTAAAAATCACAAAGGGGTTTTATTCGCAAAATATTTTCTCTTCCTGGATCGATGCCAGTTAGCAAACATTAAATTTCTGTGGGTTAGAAGACTCGAAGCCGCTCTATACGTCCTGTTTCGCGTTAACTCTGGCCCAAATCTCCCACGAATTAACACTCTCACTCCAGTAGATCGACCTTATGCCACTCGTAGTTCCCCCCAAAATAATTTCACCACCCCATAGCTACTCAACTAACCGTTCTCAGTTTATTGCCTCTAAATATGCTTTCCTCTGGAATAGTCTTTCATGTTTTGGATTTTGAAAATGGTCCTCCTGGTATTTGCGTCAGTTCACTTGATATTATATTGGTTTCTAAAAATTTTTCCATTATCCTCTGCAAAGTCAATCTTCGCATTCACTCTTTCGTCCCCTCCATTTCAACTATCATCGCCAACTCCTGACAACCTTGATACTTTCCTCCGATTTTAATGCCCTGACGATGCTTTCCGGGATTTGTTGATGATAGTGGTGGGTTCTGATGGTTTCGACACCTTGTTATTGGACTATGCAGTCAGCAAGGTCGCATCTTGGTGATGATCTCGTTACCTCTACTTTCCCCTCTTCTTTTCGACCCTGTTGTCTACGATGAGTTTCTCCTCGCTCACATTCCTGGTGGTAATAAACAGTGGCTCTGACTGTTACATTATCACCCACCTGACAAGGAGCGTTCCGAACCTTCAAACGTTGTCAGCAACATCACAGCACTATCCCATCGCATCGTGCCAATCCAATCAACCCTAGCTATTAATTTTTAGAGAAGCAGTTTTGTTTCTCCTAGTTTCTCGTTTTCAATTGGCAGCTTGCTGAAAGCCGCTCCCGATTTAACCGTATGAGTTTTTTACTGCTTTTTTCCTAGTTCACCGTATATTGCAAAGATTGTTGACTATTGTTTTAAAAATGGAAAATCGTTCTGAATCGGATATGCCTACTATACTTCTCATTTCTGCTGTTCATATGACTGTTCACATAGTGCAGCAATTATCCGTTTTGTATTTATTTATACCGCGATACTAAGTTTGTAATGATGGGGCCCAGTGGGCCTTAAATATACATTTTATATTTATTTATTTATAAATTATTTCTGCTGATGACAGCAACTGCGTGCATTCCTTCTCGAACTCTACGGCTAAAAGATGCCTTGATCAAATTCACTCGGCCTTAGATGCCCTTTCGGGTGGAGCTCGACATGAATAATGGAGTTCTCACATGCTGCGTGTCGCAACAGGTGTTTTGGGCCTGTAGGGCTGCTGCAACCTGCTATTTTTAAAGGTCGCCCTATGACTGAAGGTTCCTTCATCAAGGACTTGGGCTTAAGCTACACCAATAAATAACATCTTCCGCCTCATGCTGATAAAATTATTACCAAAGCTGTTTAGATTTGTGGCTGTATTTCTTATAATTTCTAACTTCCTGAAATTAAATTTAGACTTTATCGTATGTTTTTGCTTTCCAACCTTGAATTTCACTGACCTTTCTTCGGTTTCCTTAATGAATCTAGCCGTTAAAAAAATGAAAATGTCCACAGACATTTCACAAAGAACTCCTATATCCTACTCTTTCAAAAACTTCCTACTCAACTGGATGCCAGCTGATGAAGCTAAAAGTTCTTGAAGTCAGATGACTGGAAGCAGGCTTTTGTCTCGTTTGTCGACTTAATAATAGCTCAAATATCCTCAAGCTTTCTGTCATTAACTCCGTTAGTCTTCCTTTTAACCTAAGAAATTCTGCGCTAATAATACCTCTTCCTGCATTCTTCACATCTAAACACTCTCTATTGTTTGCTTCTAGGTAGGGCTTTTTAAGAATAACTTGACAAATGAAATTAGGTCATTAACTAGTCTATCTGTCTAAAAAAAAAATCTGCATTCAAACGAAAACTTCACATTTATCTTAACACTGATCCTATTAACCTTTTATTTTCGTCCTATTTTCCAAGCAGTTTTCTCTATGCCTTCGAGAAGGGACCATCCGGAATTTAAATGACCATTTTAAAATTATATTTCTCTACCCTCGAGTCCCCCAGGAACCATGATCTCTCCTTATATAACCAGTCATTCAAAGGTGAAGTCATGCGGACGTTCACATTCGGACGTACACAGTCTAACATGCTCTCATTTTGTTGGATACTTACCATCATCAGAATTCAATTCTGGATACTGAGATCCCTAAGCCTCCCGTCCACTGACGCCTTTTCACGAGATTTTGTTTCTTGCGCCTTAGTTATCAACAACGAACCATATCGACGTTTTATTATCTCATTTTGAAATGCTTCTGCAGCATTAGCCTACTCTACTCTCTTGCCTTATTTTCCGAAGCAGTTGTTTTCTTCTCACTTCTATTCGAAAATTGAGGTCTATTGAATTCTGCCTCCATTTTCAAGGTAGGGTTTTTTCACTGCATATTTTCTAGTTCACAATTAATTTCAAAACATCCCTTACTGTTGACCTAACAGGACAAGTTCTGCCCATCTTATTAAATATTTGTACATTTTATCTACACACATCGGCATAATTTTATTTAGTTAGTAATTTTTGTTTAGACAGTGCCTTGCCGATGCTAAATATACATTCTAATAATAAAAAAGACGAGCCTTATTGGATTTCGATGGAGATTTCCTCGCTAAGATGTTTTGAAAATCCGTTAGGTCACATTCAGTATATGGTGTACAAACCTGGAGCTCTTGGATGGTTCAAGATCAGAACTGTCTCGAAAAAGTATAAAGGAGACCCACCAATATGGTTAGGATTCAAAGCCCCTTGCCATTTCCAACCCGATGAACGAATCTTAAGCTGCTCTCTTTGAGTTAAAGGCAAATGCACGAGGATCTCCTGCAGACATTCAGCATGGTGAAGGGATTGGATTACTGCCTTTTGCAACCCAAATGGTTTCTCTGTACACCGCACGTAATTTCACATTACAAATAGGGTGCTCAAAGGCCCATGCCTGTTTCCCTTAGTAAATTGAATTGAAGTTTACATGATCTAGAAAAAATATGGGCATGCTGAAACCTACGAGCTTGAGTCAAAGTTGTTCTTGCGACTCACGGTGTCACTGGATGCACCCAGGAAGCGGCCAATTAGGCATGATGGAATATATAGTGGCTACCGGTTAGTTCTAAGAAGACTGGATTAACTTCCTATCATTAAGCAGCACTTCCGGATTCATCCTTCCTCTCACAGATCAGGCCGGATGACAAGACGTGGGATGACAGTCAGATGAGAGGATATTATATTTTTACGCTATTTAAGTTCAGTTATATTGAGGGAAATGTAGGCTATGCCTTTGAATCCCCTTTTGACTTCAATGACATTGCAAATTTAAAAAGTCAGACATATAATGGATGTTGAAAAAAGGGTTATCTCTCCGTCACTCTACAGGGCATCAGACGAAACAATTATGAAAAATATTACTCAACATAAGGGATATGTATGTTCGATAACGTGGTGATTATGGATGGGAAAAGGTTTCAGGAATTGTGTTAGTTTCTGATGTTATGGTGGTACATATGTCTGTATGGGTAAAACTTCAGCTTAAAAGTTTTAATGGATGGGACATGATGATGTCCACAGGCAGAGAATTCCAGGCCTTAATCAACCAGTTGGAGAAGAAGAACCTTTTGGCCTCCAGTTTTGCGCCAGTCACACGTAGGTTGATAGGATGTCCTCTCAACGATTGGAAAATCGTGTCTCGTAAGGCAGGAAGCTTTTACCTCGAACAAGCTTGGTTGCACGTCTTTGAACATTTTCAAGGGTGCTTGTTGTCCTTGACAGACCACGGTCTCCAGGCTTATATGGAAAATTTCAATTTTGGTCGCACGAACGTCCCGAAGACCTTATAAAGGCACTCTTTGTCGAACATTGCAAACGCTCGATTGATTAGATACAAGCTTGAAATGGCGGATTTTGCTATTTTTTAGCAATGGAACGACGGCTTCAATGAGGATGTGATCCATACTCCTAGATATTTTTGAGCCTCTACCTTTGGTAGTGTTGCGAAGTCCAGGTAGTAAATACTCTGGTGTCCAGAGCTGGTTCTGCCGATTCGTAAAATATTGTACTTAGTAGCATTGAATGGGAGAAGCCAGTTGTGTGACCATTCCTACAGTCGATGTAAGTTCGCATGTAAGGTTTTTTAATCAAATTCGTTGTGGATGACCTAGCAATGCTTTATATCGTCAGCAAACATGGCGTTGTCACAGTCCATCACAGTTACGCAGTCATCAATGTATATACGGAAGAGGATAGGGCCAAGGACCGAGCCCTGAGGAATCCCAATCTCCACCGCAACCTCTACCGATTGTTGATCGCCAAGACGGACAATCTGAGATCTCCCAATCAAGAAGTGTTCGATCCACTTCTAAAGCTCGCTCCTTACTCCAATACGGTTGAGTTTGTATAGGAAACGCTGGTTAGGAATGCCATCAAATACCATCTTGAAGTCTATGTAGACTGCGTGAACCACATTTCCTTCATCGACCGCTCGGGTCCAGCGATCCAGACAGTAGAGAAAATTGGTTAAACAGGACCTTCCTCTGCGAAATCCATGCTGCACGTCAGAGAGAAGATGATGCCGCTCCAAAAACTGCATCAGTTCACGTTTGATGATTCGCTCCATAATCTTGCAACATATGGAGGTGAGACTTACCAGCCTGTAGTTATTTGCAGAAGCCCGGCTGCCACTTTTATGTATCGGGCAAATCCAGCGAGGGAGGCTTGGAAGAGTAGACACAAAGGTTCTGCCAACTCTACGGCCAACTCCTTTAACAACTTTGCGAGTATTACATAATGGCCTGGCGATTTGGTTTATTCCAGCTTCAGTAGCTCCTGCAGATCAATATGTTCAGTTATGACCACTGTGTCAATTGTCATGATCTCATCCACACTATAGTTATCAGCGTTAAGATTGGCTTATCTCTTAAAAACCGACTGAAATAATTTGGATAGATGCTCAGCCTTTTCCTCGTCCTTACAAAGTTCGACGCCTTCATCCGTTTTTTAGAAAGAGATGGGGTCTTTATTTCGGGTGCACTGCCTAATGTAGTTGTAGAGGAGCTTCGGGTTCTCTGCTGCACGGTTTATCAATTTACTCTTGGAACTTTGGCAGGCTTTATAAACAAGGACTTTTACCCTGTTCCTCTGCGTCTTGTACTTTGTCAGAGATTCGACGGCCTTTTCCCTTAGATAAGTTTGCCACAGATATCGCTTGCGGTTTTTTTTCACTCTTCAATGTGGTCGTTATCCACTGGCACCTATTGGTGACCTTTTTTCGAATTTGGACAGTAGTTGGTGGTAAGTCCCTGAAATATGGCCGTAAATTCTAACCAGTCCTCGAGAATACACCCGGTGAATTTTTCATTCCAATCTAAACGGCGGAAATCAATTTTCATATGGGTAAAATCTCCACGCCACAGGTTGCGTTTGACTGTAATGCTTCGATCGGGGACAGATAAGAGTGAATATTTCCGCTGTAGGACTGCGTGACCACTTTTGCCCAGTGTGGTAGGCCGTTCACAACATATACGCTGTCAGGCGCTTTTGTCAATACAATGCCCAAACAATTAGCTTGTTGTCCCTCGCGTATTCTGGTTGGAGACAGGACGTTTTGAGTTAGGAAGCGTTGTTATATTGCTTCTAGGAGGCGGTGATCGAAGTTTAATTCCAAGTCTAGTGCTGAGATCAGATTCCAATCGACATTCGGAGCGTTAAAGTGGCCCATAATCATGACTTCGGATCGACTAGCAAACGCTACTTAATCATCTATCAGACTACTGTCTGACTGCGGATCATGTCTCAGTGGTTGGTAGACCGTAAGGATCTCAAGTTCTTGGGACCCCGGCGTTCTGATGGTAAGCCAGATGGCTTCAGTTTCGCACGCGAGCTTTTCCGTTTTTTCTGACATGAGTTGACCATATCTGAAAATAGTCGGCACACCCCACCTTGACGTCCTGCTCTATTCTTTCTGAATAACTGAAAACCGCGGAGAGCAACTTCACGATCGTCCACCTTCGCGGTCCTCTTTATTCCAGTTATGAAGATGAAATCTGGTGAAGTTTGGCACACGTATATCTTAAGCTCATCTTATTTAGGGAGCAGGCTTTGGACATTGGTATGTATAAATTTTAGTTTATTTGTGTATTGCAAGTCGGCTATATCGCCGCCTTCGTCATTTGCTACAGCCGCACCGACAAGGTCAAGGTCGATGGCGCGTGGACCGATTTTAAAGATAAGTGAACGGATTATTTTTACCATATTTATTGCCCCTAGCAGTGAACTGTCTATTAATTGTTAGTTTAAAAAAGCTCTTATTACTGCTACATATTATTTGTGGCGGCCATATAATCACTTGGACTAATAAGTTACACTTTGCATAAGTGTGGTTAAAATTGTGCTCAGTTTGTCGTTTTCTATTAACTGTTTGAAATCAGCTGCCATTTTAGCCTAATTAAGTATACTCTTGTAAATTATTAACCCACTATTTTCTTTTGAGTAAACCAAAATTCCGTCTACTAGCTTACGATGTCCCGCAAGCGACTCGCAAAAAGACGAACGGTTGCAGCTTCCCCTCCATCCTTGAGTAATAGAGTAATGGAAGGGGGCCTATCTAGCGTACGCGAGACTTCGCAGCCCTCTGTAGATATTGTCAACTCTAAAATCCCTTTGGTAAATCTGGAACCTCTTGATCCTCTAATTGCTCAAGCCTACACCTCGTCCTGCGTTAATCGATCGTCGTCTGACGAACTGGTAGATTTTTTGCTTAAAGGAACTATAACCAATGCCTCTGACACAGTTATCCAACAGGCTTTTTAATTCATTGGGATAATTAGCTCCGAAACCGAAGAACGGATAAAACGCAAGCATAATTTTATACTGCGTAATATTCCCAGTTACATATCTGCTTTCGATGGCACGCGTTTGTTTCTGGAAAGCAGTGGCTTGGGATTCCGAGTCGCGTATGCTAAACGACTCCACTCACTCAGTCGTAATGCCCCCATACTAGTCACGCTCTTTTCCTTGATAGAAGTTGACTTCATACTCTATAGGAAGGAGATTAGTAGATAATTTTGTCGAAAATGGCATTCCTCGGTTTCCCCTGACCTCACCCCAATGCAGAGAAAACTGAAAAATTTCAAATTGTCAACAAGCAACAGAGAAATGACTACCGCTGTTGCCATGTTGAACAAATTGCCTCCAATCTCATCTACGGCTTCGCCATCAGAAGCTACAGCTAACTCTGAACGGAAACCAACCTTGATAAATCTTTTGGGATCTCAAGAAAACATTACTTCTTTTTTTCGTTCCCAAGACGGCAGTACTCCGCCTATTACCATACCCATACCAAGTTTACCAGATACTCCTGGTAAACCAACGCAGATTTCTAGCTCCAAGACAAGTCCGGCTAAAGTCTTAACCACTCGAAAACCGCAAAAATTTAGTCTCTCCACGAAAACTACTCCGTTACGATCGCCTTTTTCTCCCAAAAACATCCCCACCCCAACAACATCGAATTTCCAGCTATCACCCAGGTCTCATACTGAGGCCGATAAACGAAACATACAAGCATTCTCGCCCAAATATAGTGCTTCTGGGCCACTCACAGCAGTGCATCCCCCACCCCGTAGCCAATTTTCGCTACGGTCGTTTCCCCAGTTGTCTCTCAATACGAAGGGTCCTACTGGACTACTAGACTCACCTGACCTTCTGTGTCACCTTAATAGTAATAATTTGCATTATCCTGTCCAGGGATTTCCCGGTCATGCCCCAATAGCTAGCAGTTGTGCTCAGTTCCCCTTTCTGTCATTTCCACCTCCATATTTTACTCCGATTCACCCACATCAGGCGCGTATGATCCCACCTTTTTTCCAGTACAGGGCGCGAGCACCCGCCCCCAATGTTCAGTGGCCCGTGAACCACTGGATGAATTAGCCGCTCTCCCTAAAAAACAACCACCTTGCCCACTTAAACTGTTCGTTCAATATGCTAGATCCTTGCTCAATAAAATGCCCCTGCTTCAGACTCTTGTCTTTGTCCACTGTCCAGATATCGTTATAGTAACTGAAACATGGGCAACACCTTCCGTAGCCGACTTCGAACTCTTTCTTATAGGTTATAATTGTACTCGAAACGATCGCCGTAATAGTCGTGGTGGAGGACGCTGTATCTATATTAAACAAGCGCTGCAATTTCGGACCTTAGATCATCCACAATTTACTGCGGTTGACGAGAGCTGCTGGCTTCAAATTACCTTAAAAATAGGAACACTTTACTCATTGGTTGTGTCTATTGCCCGCCCAATACCAGTGAGGAATTCGATCTTCGTCTTTCACAAGCATTCCATGCCGCAGTTTACTTAAATTTTAAGTATTGCTTAATTGCAGGTGATTTCAACCTTCCTGACATTCGCTGGTTTCCGGTCCCCTCCGGCCCCATAAAAGTTCGAGGACTTTCTCGAGGCCGAAGATATTGGCATGTGGACCCAGGTTGTTGACTTCCCTACCCGAGGATCAAGCATACTTGATCTAATCTTCTGCAGAGGTTGCCTGCCTTTGACAGTGTCATCATTAGGCCCACTTGGGAGCTCAGACCATGATATCGTTGTTTCTACACTACAACTCGAAACCGATGAAACGCCTTCCGAGAAATATAGCTTTTTCTTTGATTTTCGATTAGCGCTTTCGACAGAATTATTGATACATCTTAACTCCCACGACTGGACTAATTTCTTTATGTGTCAGGATGTGAAACACTTGTACCGGTATGCTTAACCAAGTTTTAGATCACCTTATTTCTCGTTTTGTTCCCCGTAAGAAATTAATTAATGTCGCGGATGAGGTTTATCTCCCTTTATCTTTTCGCCGTAGGTTGCGTAAATTCTCTCGTCGATTCCATTTGCAAAACGACATTTCCGTTCTGCCCTTGATTCACCGTATTTTTGAGCAGGCCAAGAGGCTAACCGAAGAAAAATGGCTAGCTGAAGAGGTCAAATATGTCGAAAACCGTTCGTTTAATGTAGCGAAACTTTTTTCACGCGCAATTAGAACCCATAGTAAAACATGGCACCCCGTACTAATGGATTCCATTGGCAATCCTGTAGTTGATGACAAATTGACGGCTGATAGTTTTAACGTTTTCTTGTCCAGAACATTTATTGAAAATTTGACCGCTCCCCCTCCACCCATCCATGTTTGGACCGGTGCCGTCCTCGAGACCATAACTTTTACCCTCTGGGACGTAACCGTAGCCATTCGACGTTTTCGTCAATCTTATAGTCCTGGACCAGATGACGTACCGATCAGTATTATAAAGGCGGATGCTAATGATATTTTCCCGTCACTTCTATGTAAGATATTTAATCTAGCTCTTGAAAGTGAAACCTTTCCCAGTGTATAGAAGGAATCGCATATTCTACCTATCCCCAAACGCGGCCAATCTACGTCATTTGACGATTTTAGGCCAATCAACACACTGTCCGCAGCTTCGAAAATCCTGGAGACCTTGATCAAAGATAAGATGATGTATCATTTAACTGAGAATAACCTATTGAGTGCAGCCCAGCATGGGTTCCTCAAAACTAGGTCTTGTGACACATGTCAGCTCTCTTTCTTTGATCATGTTCTACAATCTAGGGATAATGGCTTTGCACTTTACATAGTCTATTTCGATTTCACCAAGGCCTTTGATCGTGTTGACCATGCCCTTCTTCTCCTGAAACTCTCCTCTTTCGGTATATGTGGTAAACTTCTGAGCTTGATATCTTCTTACCTGAGCTCTCGTACACAACATGTTAAGATCTCCAATGCTATCTCAAACTCGGCACGTGTGAGGAGTGGAGTTATTCAGGGTAGTGTGCTAGGCCCGCTTTTATTTTGTCTTTTTGTCAATGATGTGCCAGGTTTATTTCGAAATGGTAGGCCCTTTATGTATGCCGACGATTTAAAAGTTGCCTATCGATCCAAGCTGGCAGATCGCGACACCGTGCTTGATCAATTAAAAAATGATCTCGAGGCCTTTGCCCAGTGGTGCTGCACATGGCGTCTTTCCCTTTCTTGGCACAAATTTTCCGTTATGGTTGTCGGCGACGACCATCAGCCTCATCTAAGCACAGATGGCCACGATATAAATGTACCTGGCATTGTTAAGGACCCGGGCATATCATATGCCAACGGTCTCAATCTTTCAGAGCATTGCGCCCTGATTGTCTCCAAAGTACGCAGAACTGCCGGGTTTATCCTCCGAAATTTTAAAACTATTGATGTTAGACTCCGCCTTTATAAAATGTACGTTAGACCTGGCCTGGAATACTGCTCGTTTCTATTTAGCCTTCTGCGCGCTAGCGAACGGAAGAAAATAGAATCAGTCCAACACTTCTTCACGAAAAGAATTTTATCGTTGGAGCACCGTAATCTGTCGTATCAAGAACGCTGTGGGCTTGTTAACATTGATCCCTTATGGTTTCGCCGAGTGCAGAAGGGACTATTTTTGCTGTTTAAGCTTTTGAATAATCGTACATTTAATCCCCTTATCACTGTGAGGCAGCTTGACCACCCTCGGCGCAGCAGTCATCGCAATTTCTTTTCATTTCTTCCATTAGCTCGCACAGTTAAGTATCAACGGTTCTTTTCGGTAAACGCCATGGCCATGTGGAATAAACTTTCCATAATATAAACGTCCAGCGGAGTTATTCTTTGTTTAAGATTACCATTACTAGTTTTTTGCATTCAGAACAGTTTCCAAGAATTCTGGGCGCCGACACGGTAGAATCTGTTTTCCTGTTCGACGGAGTGCGCGGCGTCTGAACTCGATCCCAGGTGTTACCTTGAGGGATACGGCACCGTCTCTGCAGCCTGCACCCGTTGACTTCTTCGGCAGACAGTGAGCGACCGTACACGGATGCTTTCTTGCCTGAGGCAGAATCCCGGTTCCTAGCAAAGACAGAGAGACTGCATACAGACTGCAATTGTGTTAGCCCTTCCCTGATCTGAATTGCTTTCATCCTTACAGGCGGCAGTTTTTTCTCCTGAATAACATGAAAATAGGAAAAACACTTATAATGATATATATTCAGGAGTTTTTTTTCACTGCCAGCCTCTATCCACTGAATATTTCATCTGACAATGCCTGTAAACCGGTATTAAATTCAACTTTTATTATTATTAATATTATTATTATTATTATTATTATTATTATTATTATACGCACAGGATTTGTCCATATTCAAGAGGTTTTGCATATTTTCGCAAAATAACTTGATTTCGAGTAGATTTTTGCATTGGATTAAATGCTTGACCGCGAGACATTTTGCCAGAATGACGGGCGTCCTCCACAGAAGGGTTTTTTGTGTTCAAACAATCACTCCGTTCCTTATTATCTGTCCCTTCTCTCCCTGTTCTTTCACAGTCTCCAATTCCGCTTTTTGCACACTCCATTTAATTCTCTCTTGTACGGAGTAGTCCGGTTGAAATAAATACCTCTGAGACCGGGGACTCCCGTTCTGTTCGCTCGATTAGAAGGTCTCTCTGAAGTTTGTTTTCCTAAATTACCTTGATTTATTTCTTCAAAAGTTTGCGTTTTCTTTACTATTAAAGTCGGAAAAACTTTAAAAACACCAGTTTTTCATCCTCTCTTATTATGTTACTCAAACACACCTGCAGGGCCATTATATCCTCATTTATTCTTCATCTGATGTTTCCGTTGGTTGATTCACGAACCCATGGATGATTATGCATTGAAACCTATCCACAGCACCTCTTTCCAGGGAATTCTGTCAAATAATTTGTCTGGCTGGGTTTTTTTAGAATTTATATTTGGAAATCAATGGCAAGGCACTGTCTAAGCAAACATAAGTAACGAAATAAAGTTATGACAATGTATGCAGATAAAATGTACAAATACTTAATAATGTAGACAGAACATGTCCTGCTAGGTCAACAGGTAGCGATGTTTTGAGATTAATAGTGAACTAGAAAGACAGGCAGTGAAAAAAATCTCCGACTTATAAATGAAGGAAGAGTTCAATAGGCCTTCATTATCGAATAGAAGGTGGGAGAAAAAACTGCTTAGGAAAATAAGGTCAGATGGTAAAGTAGGGTAATACTGCAGTAGCATTTTGGAATAAATAAATAAAATAATTGTATATTTAAGGCCCAGAGAGCCCCGTCATTTCCAACTTAGTATCGCGGTAAAAATAAATACAAAGTGGATAATTGCTGCTCTATGTGAGCAGCCATATTAACAGCAGAAATTAACAATATGGTAGGCATATCCGATTCAGAACGATTTGCCATTTTCAAAACAATAGACAACAATCTTTAACATAAACGGTGAACTAGAAAAGAAGCAGTACAAAAAACTCCTACGGTTAAATCGGAGGCGGAGTTCAGCGAGCCACCAATTTAAAAAAATAGGCGAAAAAAACTGCTTCACTAAAACATTAATAGCTAGATGCAATGGGATAGTGCTGTGATGATGCTGACAACGTATGAGGGTTCGGAACGCTCCTTGTCGTGTGAGAAATAATATAGCAGTCAGAGCTACTGTTTGTAACCACCAGTGGAGGGGAGAGAAGACGGACTCATCGTGGACACCAGGGTCAAAACGAAGAGGGGACAGTAGAGGTCATGAGATCATCATTGAGATGCGACCTTGCCGACTGCATAGTCCACCAATCAAAGAGGCAAAACTATCAGAACCCGCCTTGATCCTTAACTGAGCCTGGAGACCATCGTCGGGGTTGCAAAAGCGGAGGAAAGTACCAAGGTTGTCAAGACTGGCGATGCTATTTTAAAATGAGGGGGGGCAAAAAGTAAATGCAAAGATTGACTCTGCAGAGGATGATGGACATATAATAAGAGACCAATATAAGATTGACTCTGCAGAGGATGATGGGTATATAATAAGAGACCATTATCATATCAAGGGAACTGCCTCAAATACCAGGAGGACCCTTTTCGAAATCCAAAAGTTGCGAGTTACGGAAGGAAACAGACAATAAGGACTTTATATCTTCCGAAGTTAAATGTTTGCGTAACTTTGTTTTGAAAATAGCTAATGTGGACGACAACCTAATTTGCAGTGGAAGATTATTCCAGATGAAAGCATATTTGGAGGCAAAAAACTGAGACCAGTTAGTTGTGGAACTTAGGGGTGGTGAAATGATCATTGAGGAATTACGAGTGGCAGTATTCTAGGGACAGCAGTATTCTAAAATAGGAAGAACAAACATGCAGTACAGGTCTAACTTTATTTCCGGAAGGAAGAAATTATGCGATATAAAATCACATATCTGTGCAGCCTTTGCAGAAATTCGATCTGCATGAGGCGATAATGCTAGCTTGTTCGTGTAACTTAGACCTAAGTCTTTTATGGTTGATTTTTCTAAAAGTGTACTATTTTGAAATACGATGGGTTCCAGGAAGCTTAGCGGGGCCAAAACACATGAAACTACTCTTGGATGAAGAAAACTCCATCTGCCAAGTACAGCTCCAACGTGAGTGCATAAGTAGATCAGTGTTGATTTTATCAACGCAACTATTATCAGTGTCTTTAGAAAATGAATAAATGCACTTGAGATCGTCAGCGTAAACAAAAGTTTTTGAATTTGTGAGTAAAGCTGAAATTTCGTTTATGTACAGAATAAAGAGAAGGGGACCTAGAACCGTGCCTTGAAAAACGCCACTCGTGATCGGTTGAGGCATCGAGTTGCTATTACCTACTAAGACCTTCTGGCTGCGGTTAGACAAGTATGAACCAATGAAGTCAAGGAGAGGAGGCCGGATGCCGAGGGCTTCCAGTTTCACCAGAAGACGTCTGTGCGGTACCTTGTCAAAGGCTTTGCTCAGGTCAAAGTAGATCACAACCACTGTCTGCTGCTCATTACGAAGGGAAGTGACGAGGTTACGAAAAGCTAAATGACACACTTCGCATGATCTCCCAGGTAGAAAACCATATTGTGAGTCGCTTAAGAGCCTATTTTTCTAAGCAAAAGTCGAGAATTTGATTAAAAATAATTTTTTCAAGACGTTTTGCAAGAGCCGGGGTTTGTGAACGCCTCGATAATTATTTACGTCCGAACGAGATCCCGACTTGAAGACAGGAAGAATAATAGATGTCTTCCATGAGTCAGGAAAAGAATCCGTTTAAAAGATAAACTGAGAATACATGGCTAAGCAATCGGAGAAAGCTCGGCACTCTCTTAATAACTGAGTTTGGAATACCGTCAGTCCCCGAAGAGTGCGAGTTTTTTCAGACGCATTATTTGCTTACGAATTAGTTCTATGGAGAAATCAATGGTACTGATAACATTAAATGAGGATGCCTGAAACGTCGGAACTTGTTCAGATTCCATCGTAAGATGATTTGCAAAGAATGCACTAAACAATTCTGCCTTCTCAGAGTCTTCGAGAACAAATTTCATAGTTTCATTAAGTAATGGAGGTATTTCATAACCTCGTTTTAGCAGGATCGACGGCGGAACAGTTGAGCAACAGATTTTGCAGAGTTTGGCTCGCTGAGTGCGCATGATTCCCTCTGTCTGTCCCGTGCAAGCCGAATCTTAGAGGCTAATTCAAAAATCTCTGCAATCTTTAGATGTACAGATAACGAACTAGTATATTGATCTTTTAATTGCTTCCTCAATTTCTTTAGTCTTGGCAAAAGAAAGTGGGGGACGGTGGATTCCGAAGTGTAGGGCTTGACACTTTTGATTGGCACAAATTCCAGGATGTAATTTGAAACGACTGACATTAAGTCAGCATTAAGGAAACGTCGAGATGGCTCGTTCTTGATCACTTAGGCGTATGAAACAAAATCTCATGAAAATGCGTCAGTTAACTTGAGGCCTTAGCATCTTAGAATCCAGAATTAAATTCTGATTATGATTTTTATCCAACGAAACTTGGGCATTTAACACTGTCGATCACCGAATGTGTACATCCGAATGGCTTCATCGTTTGGATGCCTGGTGATATAAGGAGACATCCTGGTTCATGGGGTACTTGAGGTAGCGAAAATATAGTTTCAAGAGGGTAACTTAAATTCCCGATGGTCCTTTCTTCGAGGCATGGGGAACTCTACTGGGAAAAGATGAGGAAAATAAAAGGTTTATAGAATCAGTGTTAAAATAAATGTACAGTCTTCGCTTG
>WEDG01005955.1:0-18227 GCA_017591395.1 Schistocephalus solidus
CTCAATGGTCGCGTTTGACTGAAATCGAGGTCGCGGGTTCCAAATCCCAGGTGTTCCACGATTGGGTATGACTGGCTGATGACGGCTAATAGTTGCGCGATATGGCACCTGTCTGGTCTCCTTGTCTTTGGTCGCTCTGCATTATCAACAGATGCTACACGTCGCTATGCGACTGACTCTGAGGGCTCTAGTCTGATTTTCATGGGCACTACGGAACATAAATGTTCCTTTTAGCAGATCAGTGAGTCACACACTTTCATCATATTCCCCGATCGCAACCGACAAAGCATCGAGCCCGTTTCACAATGAGTAGATAGCGTTGGACTCAATTGCTGCTGTCGCGGGTTCGAATCAGGTGTTTCACACTTGGGATTGGGTATGACTGGCTGAATGACGGCTCATAAGCCAGAAAATGGCCATTCCGTCTGCCCTTTGTCTTTGTCGGTTCGACATTATCAACATATGCTTCACGTCGCTATGCGACTCATCGCTATGGTGAGCTCTGAGTCTGAGTTTCGTGGGCACTACGTAACAGAAATGCTCCTTTAGCAGATCGGTGAGCCACACCGCTGTCATCATATTACCGATCGCACCGACAAACAGCGACGTTCATGTAGCTCAAATGGTAGAGCGTTTCGACTTAAATTACCGAAGGTCGCGGGGTTCGAATCCCAGGTGTTCCACTCTTGGCATTGGGTATGACTGGCTGACGACGGCTAATGCAGCCAAAAGTAATGGCCCATTCCGGTCTCCACTGTCTTTGTCGGTTCCACCTTATCAGCATATGCTACATCGCTGTGCGACACGCGTAGGGGCATCTAGTCTGAGGCTCCAGGGCACAATGGAACATAAATGTTCCTTAAGCAGATCGGTGAGACCACACTATCATCATATTCCCGATCGCAACCGACAAAACAACGAGCCCGTGGCTCAATGGTAGAGCGTTCGACTCAATTACCAAGGTCGCGGGTTCGAATCCCAGGTGTGCCACGCTTGTGATTGGTATGACTAGCTGATGACGGCTTATAAGCCAGAAATGGCCATTTCCGGTCTCCCTTTGTTTTGTCGGTTCCACCTTATCAACATATGCTGCTACGTCGCTATGCAGACCTGACTGTGAGCCTCTAGTCTGAGCTCAGGGCACTACGGAACATACATGTTTCCGGCGGCAGATCGGTGAGCCACACACTTTTCGTCATATTCCCGATCGCAACTCGACAGAAACAACTGAGCCCGTGGCTCAATGGTAGAGCGTTCGACCTCAGTACAGCAGCCAAGGTCGCGGTTCGAGATCTGCGTTTCTTCGCACGCTGGGATGAGTATAATGACTGGCTGAGGACGGCTAATAAGCCAGGAATTGGCCATTTCAGGTCTCCCTTAGTCTCCTGCTCGGTTCCACCTTATCAGCATTTGCTACACAGTCGCTATGCGACCGCCTCGCGAGGCGCTAGTCTGAGCTCCAGGGCACTTTGGGTTTCATGCAAATACCAGTCTAGCGAGATCGGTGAGCCATGCACTATCATCATATTTCCGATCGCAACCAACAAAGCAAAGAGCCCGTGGCTCAATGGTAGTGCGTTCGACTAAATAACCGAAGGTCGCGGGTTCAAATCCCAGGAGTTCCAGGGCACTTTGTAACAGAAATGTTCCTTTAGCAACGTGGTAAGACACACACTTCATCATATTCCCGACGCAGCTGGTAAAGCAACGAGCCCGTGGCTCAATGGTAGAGCGTTCAACTAAATTACCAAAGGTCACGGGTTCGAATCCCAGGTGTTCCAATTTTAGAATTAGGTATGATTCAACTGACGACGCTACGCTGCATGGCTATCTCATCTCCCTCGTATTCTTTGTTGCTCTTACTAACATATGCTACTAGTCGCTATGCGACAACCTGCGCGGCCTCTATCTGATTTCCAGGGCACTACGTAACATAAATGTTCTTAGTAGATCGATGAGCCACACACTTTCATTATATTCCCGATCGCAACCGACAAATATGAGCTCGTGGCTCAATATTAGAGCGTTCAACTCAATTACAGAAGGTCGCGGGTTCGAATCTGGAGTTTTTCGACAATTTGGGATTGGGTATGACTGGCTCAATACGGTTAATAATCCAGAAATGGCCATTCAGGTCTCCTTGTCTTTGTCGGTTCCACCTTATCAACATATGCTAGCACGTCGCTATGCGACTGCCTGCGAGGGCTCTAGTCTGGCTCCAGGGCGGAATTTGAAACAGAGATGTCTCGCTTAGCGGATCGGTGAGCAACACACTATCATCATATTCCCGATCTCAACCGACACAACAGTCCCGTGGCTCAATGGTAGAGCGTTTCGACTCAAATTACCGAGAGGTCACGGGTTCGAAGTCCCGGGTGTTCCCTCTTAGAATTAGGTATGACTGCAGCTGACGGTGCCTAATAAGCAAGTAATGGTCATTCCGGTCTTCCTTGTCTTTTGTCGTTTCCACCTTATCAACATATGCTACACGTCGCTATGCGACCGACCTGCGAGGGCTCTAGTCTGAGTTCAGGGCACTACGGGAACATAAATGTTCCTTAAGCAGATCGGTGAGCACACACTTTCATCATATTTCCCGATCGCAACCGACAAAGATAGCAGGCCCGTGGCTCAATGGTAGAGCATTCGACTCAAATTATCAGAAGGTCAGCGGGTTCAGATCTGCAGGTTTTATTGCCACACTTGGGATTAGGGCTATGACTGGCTGAATGACGGCTAATAAGCCAGAAATGGCCATTCAGGTCTCCCCTTGTCTTTGTCGGTTCCACATTATCAACATATGCTACACGTCGCTGCGACTGCTGCGAGGGCTCTAGTCTGAGTTCCAGGGCACTTGGAACAGAAATGTTCCTTAAGCAGATCGGTGAGCCACACACTATCATCATATTTCCCGATCGCAACCGAAAAAAGCAACGAGCCCGTGGCTCAATGGTAGAGCGTTCGACTCAAATTACCAAAGGTCGTGGGTCTCGAACTCAGATGTTCCACACTTGGGATTGGGTGTGACTGTTGATGACGGCTAATAAGCCAGAAATGGCCATTCCGGTCTCCCCTTTGTCTTTGTCGGTTCCACATTATCAACATATGCTACACGTCGCTATGCGACCGCCCGTGAGGGGCTCTAGTCTGATTTCCAGGGCACAACGGAACATAAATGTTCCTTTAAGCAGATCGGTGAGCCACACACTTTCACTCATATTCCCGATCGCAACCGACAAACAACGAGCCCGTGGCTCAATGGTAGAGCGTTCGACTCAAATACCAAAGGTCACGGTTCGAATCCCAGGTGTTCCACACTTAGAATTAGGTATGACTGACTGACGACGGCTAATAAGCCATGAAATGGCCATTCCGGTCTCCCTTGTCTTTGTCGGTTCCACATTATCAACATATGCTACAGTCGCTATGCGACAGCCTGCGTAGGGCCTCTATTCTGATTTCCAGGGCACTACGGAACATAAATGTTCCTTAAGTAGATCGGATGAGCCACACACTCTTTATTATATTCCCCGATCACAACCGACAAAGATATGAGCTCGTGGCTCAATATTAGAGCGTTCAACCCAATTACCAGAAGGTCGCGGGTTCGAATCCCAGGTTTTTCACACTTGGATTAGGTATGATTGGCTGATGACGGCCAATAATCCAGAAATGGCCATTCAGGTCTCCCTTGTCTTTGTCGGTTCCACATTATCAACATATGCTACACGTCGCTATGCGACTGACCTGCGAGGGGCTCTAGTCTGAGTCTCCAGGGAACAACGGAAACATAAATGTTCCTTAGGTAGATCGGTAAGCCACACACTTTCACCATGTTCCCGATCGCAACCGAGCAAAACAACGAGCCCGTGGCTCAATGGTAGAGCGTTTGACTCAAATTACCGAAGGTCGCGGGTTCAAATCCAGGTGTTCCACACTTGGGATTGGGCATGACTGACTGATGACGCCTAATAAGCCAGAAATGGCCATTCCGGTCTCCCCTTGTCTTTGTCGGTTCCACATTATCAACATATGCTACACGTCGCTATGCGACTGCCTGCGAGGGCTCTAGTCTGAGTTCCAGGGCACTTTGGAACAGAAATGCTCCTTTAGCAGATCGGTGAGCCACACACTTTCATCATATTCCCGATCGCAACCGACAAAAAGCAAACGAGCCCGTGGCTCAATGGTAGAGCGTTTCGACTCAATTACCAAAGGTCGCGGGTTCGAAATCCCAGGTGTGCCACACTTGGGATTGGGTATGACTGTCTGATGACTGCTAATAAGCCAGAAATGGCCATTCCGGTCTCCCCTTGTCTTTGTCGGTTCCACATTATCAACATATGCTACACGTCGCTATGCGACTGCCTGTGAGGGCTCTAGTCTGAGTTCCAGGGCACAACGGAACATAAATGTTCCTTAAGCAGATCGGTGAGCCACACACTTTCATCATATTCCCGATCGCAACCGACAAAGCAACGAGCCCGTGGCTCAATGGTAGAGCGTTCGACTCAAATTACTAAAGGGTCGCGGGTTTCGAATCCCAGGTGTTCCACTCTTAGGGATTAGGTATGACTGACTGATGACGGCTAATAAGCCAGAAATGGCCATTCCGGTCTTCCCCTTGTCTTTGTCGGTTTCCACATTATCAACATATGCTACACGTCGCTATGCGACTGCCTGTGAGGGACTCTAGTCTGAGTTTCCAGGGCACATACGGAACATAAATGTTCCTTTAAGCAGATCGATGAGCCACACACTATCATCATATTCCCGATCGCAACCGACAAAGCAACGAGCCCGTTGCTCAATGGTAGAGCGTTCGACTCAATTACCGAAAGGTCGCGGGTTCGAATCCCAGGTGTTTCCACACTTGGGATTGGGTATGACTGGCTGATGACGGCTAATAAGCCAGAAATGGCCATTCCGGTCTCCCTTGTCTTTGTCGGTTCCACATTATCAACATATGCTACACGTCGCTATGCGACTGCCTGCGAGGGCTCTAGTCTGAGTTCCAGGGCACTACGGAACATAAATGTTCCTTTAAGCAGATCGGTGAGCCACACACTATCATCATATTCCCGATCGCAACCGACAAAGCAACGAGCCCGTGGCTCAATGGTAGAGCGTTCGACTCAAATACCAAAGGTCGTGGGTTCGAATCTCAGGTGTTCCACACTTGGGATTGGGTATGACTGGCTGATGACGGCTAATAAGCCAGAAATGGCCATTCCGGTCTCCCTTGTCTTTGTCGGTTCCACATTATCAACATATGCTACTAGTCGCTATGCGACTGCCTGCGAGGGCTCTAGTCTGAGTTTCCAGGGCACAACGGAACATAAATGTTCCTTAAGCAGATCGGTGAGCCACACACTTTCATCATATTCCCGATCGCAACCGACAAAAGCAACAGAGCCCGTGGCTCAATGGTAGAGCGTTCGACTCAAATTACCAAAGGTCGCGGGTTCGAATCCCAGGTGTTCCACTCTTAGGGATTGGAGTATGACTGGCTGATGACGGCTAATAAGCCAGAAATGGCCATTCCGGTCTCCCTTGTCTTTGTCGGTTCCACATTATCAACATATGCTACTAGTCGCTATGCGACGACCTGCGAGGGCCTCTAGTCTGAGTTTCCAGGGCACTACGGAACATAAATGTTCCTTAAGCAGATCGATGAGCCACACACTTTTCATCATATTCCCGATCGCAACCGACAAAGCTAAACGAGCCCGTGGCTCAATGTTAGAGCGTTCGACTCAAATTACCAAAGGTCGCGGGTTCGAATCCCAGGTGTTTCTCACACTTGGGATTGGGTATGACTGGCTGATGACGGCTAATAAGCCAGAAATGGCCATTCCGGTCTCCCTTTGTCTCTTTGTCGGTTCCACATTATCAACATATGCTACACGTCGCTATGCGACTGCCTGCGAGGGACTCTAGTCTGAGTTCCAGGGCACTACGAAACATAAATGTTCCTTAAGCAGATCGGTGAGCCACACACTATCATCATATTCCCCGATCGCAACCGACAAAAAGCAACGAGCCCGTGGCTCAATGGTAGAGCGTTTCGACTCAAATACCAAAGGTCGCGGGTTCGAAATCCCAGGTGTTCCACACTTGGGATTGGGTATGACTGACTGATGACGGCTAATAAGCCAGAAATGGCAATTCCGTTCGCCCTTGTCTTTGTCGGTTCCCATATTATCAACATATGCTACACGTCACTATGCTACTGCCTGCAAGGGCTCTAGTCTGAGTTCCAGGGCACTACGTAACATAAATGTTCCTTTAGCAGATCGGTGAGCCACACACTTTCATCATATTCCCGATCGCAACCGACAGCAACGAGCCCGTGGCTCAATGGTAGAGCGTTCTGACTCAAATTACCAAAAGGTCGCGGGTTCGAAATCCCAGGTGTTCCACACTTGGGATTGGGTATGACTGGCTGATGACGGCTAATAAGCCAGAAATGGCCATTCCGGTCTCCCTTGTCTTTGTCGGTTCCATATTATCAACATATGCTACACGTCGCTATGCGACTGCCTGCGAGGGCTCTAGTCTGATTTCCAGGGCACTACGGAACATAAATGTTCCTTAAGCAGATCGGTGAGCCACACACTTTCATCATATTCCCGATCGCAACCGACAAAGCAACGAGCCCGTGGCTCAATGGTAGAGCGTTCGACTAAAATACTAAAGGTCACGGGTTCGAATCCCAGGTGTTCCACACTTAGAATTAGGGTATGACTGACTGACGACGGCTAATAAGCCAGAAATGGCCATTCCGGTCTTCCCTTGTCTTTGTCGGTTTCCACATTATCAACATATGCTACTAGTCGCTATGCGACAGCCTGCGAGGGCCTCTAGTCTGATTTCCAGGGCACTACGGAACATAAATGTTCCTTAAGCAGATCGGTGAGCCACACACTATCATCAGATTCCCGATCGCAACCGACAAAGCAACGAGCCCGTGGCTCAATGGTAGAGCGTTCTGACTCAATTACCAAAGGTCGCGGGTTCGAATCCCAGGTGTTTTACACTTGGGATTGGGTATGACTGGCTGATGACGGCTAATAAGCCAGAAATGGCCATTCCGGTCTCCCTTGTCTTTGTCGGTTCCACATTATCAACATATGCTACACGTCGCTATGCGACTGCCTGTGAGGGCTCTAGTCTGAGTTCCAGGGCACAACGGAACATAAATGTTCCTTTAAGCAGATCGGTGAGCCACACACTATCATCATATTCCCGATCGCAACCGACAAAGCAACGAGCCCGTGGCTCAATGGTAGAGCGTTCGACTCAATTACCAAAGGTCGCGGGTTCGAATCCCAGGTGTTCCACACTTGGGATTGGGTATGACTGGCTGATGACGGCTAATAAGCCAGAAATGGCCATTCCGGTCTCCCTTGTCTTTGTCGGTTCCACATTATCAACATATGCTACAGGTCGCTATGCGACTGCCTGCGAGGGCTCTAGTCTGAGTTCCAGGGCACTACGGAACATAAATGTTCCTTAAGCAGATCGGTGAGCCACACACTTTCATCATATTCCCGATCGCAACCGACAAAACAACGAGCCCGTGGCTCAATGGTAGAGCGTTCGACTAAATTACCAAAGGTCGCGGGTTCGAATCCCAGGTGTTCCACACTTGGGATTGCGTATGACTGACTGATGACGGCTAATAAGCCAGAAATGGCCATTCCGGTCTCCCTTGTCTTTGTCGGTTCCACATTATCAACATATGCTACTAGTCGCTATGCGACAACCTGCGCAGGGCTCTAGTCTGAGTTTCCAGGGCACTACGGAACATAAATGTTCCTTAAGTAGATCGGTGAGCCACACACTTTCATCATATTCCCGATCGCAACCGACAAAACAACGAGCCCGTGGCTCAATGGTAGAGCGTTCGACTCAATTACCAAAGGTCGCGGGTTCGAACTCAGGTGTTTCACACTTGGGATTGGGTATGACTGGCTGATGACGGCTAATAATCAGAAATGGCCATTCGGTCTCCCTTGTCTTTGTCGGTTCCGCATTATCAACATATGCTACACGTCGCTATGCGACCGCCTGCGAGGGACTCTAGTCTGAGTTCCAGGGCACTACGGAACATAAATGTTCCTTAAGCAGATCGGTGAGCCACACTATCATCATATTCCCGATCGCAACCGACAAAACAACGAGCCCGTGGCTCAATGGTAGAGCGTTCGACTCAATTACCAAAGGTCGCGGGTTCAAATCCCAGGTGTTCCACACTTGGGATTGGGTATGACTGGCTGATGACGGCTAATAAGCCAGAAATGGCCATTCCGGTCTCCTTGTCTTTTGTCGGTTCCACATTATCAACATATGCTACACGTCGCTATGCGACTGCCTGCGAGGGCTCTAGTCTGAGTTCCAGGGCACTACGGAACATAAATGTTCCTTTAGCAGATCGGTGAGCCACACACTATCATCATATTCCCGATCGCAACCGACAAAGCCCCGAGCCCGTGGCTCAATGGTAGAGCGTTCGACTCAATTACCAAAGGTCGCGGGTTCGAATCCCAGGTGTTTCACACTTGGGATTGGGTATGACTGGCTGATGACGGCTAATAAGCCAGAAATGGCCATTCCGGTCTCCCTTGTCTCTTTTTCGGTTCCACATTATCAACATATGCTACACGTCGCTATGCGACTGCCTGCTGAGGGCTCTAGTCTGAGTTTCCAGGGCACTACGGAACATAAATGTTCCTTAAGCTAGATCGGTGAGCCACACTTTCATCATATTCCCGATCTCAACGCGACAAAGCAACGAGCCCGTGGCTCAATGGTAGAGCGTTCGACTCAAATTACCAAAGGTCGCGGGTTCGAATCTCCAGGTGTTCCACGCTTGGGATTGGGTATGACTGGCTGATGACGGCTAATAAGCCAGAAATGGCCATTCCGGTCTCCCCTTTGTCTTTGTCGGTTCCACATTATCAACATATGCTACACGTCGCTATGCGACTGACCTGCGAAGGCTCTAGTCTGATTTCAGGGCACTACGGAACATAAATGTTCCTCAAGCAGATCGGTGAGTCCCACACTATCATCATATTCCCGATCGCAACCGACAAAGCAACGAGCCCGTGGCTCAATGGTAGAAAGCGTTTCGACTCAATTACCAAAGGTCGCGGGTTCGAATCCCAGGGTGTTCCACATTGGGATTGGGGATGACTTGGTTATGGACGGCTAATAAGCCAGAAATGGCCATTCCGGTCTCCCTTGTATTTGTCGGTTCCACATTATCAACATATGCTACACGTCGCTATGCGACCGCCTGTGAGGACTCTAGTCTGAGTTCAGGGCACAACGGAACATAAATGTTCCTTAAGCAGATCGGTGAGCCACACACTATCATCATATTCCCGATCGCAACCGACAAAATCAACGAGCCCGTGGCTCAATGGTAGAGCGTTCGACTCAATTACCAAAGGTCGCGGGTTCGAATCCCAGGTGTTCCACACTTGGGATTGGGTATGACTGGCTGATGACGGCTAATAAGCCAGAAATGGCCATTCCGGTCTCCCTTGTCTTTGTCGGTTCCACATTATCAACATATGCTACACGTCGCTATGCGACTGCCTGCGAGGGCTCTAGTCTGAGTTCCAGGGCACTACGGAACATAAATGTTCCTTAAGCAGATCGGTGAGCCACACACTATCATCATATTCCCGATCGCAACCGACAAAGCAACGAGCCCGTGGCTCAATGGTAGAGCGTTCGACTCAATTACCAAAGGTCGCGGGTTCGAATCCCAGGTGTTCCACACTTGGGATTGGGTATGACTGGCTGATGACGGCTAATAAGCCAGAAATGGCCATTCCGGTCTCCCTTGTCTTTGTCGGTTCCACATTATCAACATATGCTACACGTCGCTATGCGACTGCCTGCGAGGGCTCTAGTCTGAGTTCACGGGCACTACGGAACATAAATGTTCCTTAAGCAGATCGGTGAGCCAAGCACTATCATCATATTCCCGATCGCAACCGACAAAAGCAACGAGCCCGTGGCTCAATGGTAGAGCGTTCGACTCAAATTACCAAAGGTCGCGGGTTCGAATCCCAGGTGTTCCACACTTGGGATTGGGTATGACTGGCTGATGACGGCTAATAAGCCAGAAATGGCCATTCCGGTCTCCCTTGTCTTTGTCGGTTCCACATTATCAACATATGCTACACGTCGCTATGCGACTGCCTGCGAGGGCTCTAGTCTGAGTTCAGGGCACTACGGAACATAAATGTTGGTTAAGCAGATCGGTGAGCCACACACTATCATCATATTCCCGATCGCAACCGACTATGCAACGAGCCCGTGGCTCAATGGTAGAGCGTTCGACTCAAATTACCAAAGGTTGCGGGTTCGAATCCCAGGTGTTCCACACTTGGGATTGGGTATGACTGGCTGATGACGGCTAATAAGCCAGAAATGGCCATTCCGGTCTCCCTTGTCTTTGTCGGTTCCACATTATCAACATATGCTACTACGTCGCTATGCGACTGCCTGCGAGGGCTCTAGTCTGAGTTCAGGGCACTACGGAACATAAATGCTCCTTAAGCAGATCGGTGAGCCACACACTATCATCATATTCCCGATCGCAACCGACAAAGCAACGAGCCCGTGGCTCAATGGTAGAGCGTTCGACTCAATTACCAAAGGTCGCGGGTTCGAATCCCAGGTGTTTCACACTTGGGATTGGGTATGACTGGCTGATGACGGCTAATAAGCCAGAAATGGCCATTCCGGTCTCCCTTGTCTTTGTCGGTTCCACATTATCAACATATGCTACACGTCGCTATGCGACTGCCTGTGAGGGCTCTAGTCTGAGTTTCCAGGGCACTACGGAACATAAATGTTCCTTAAGCAGATCGGTGAGCCACACACTATCATCATATTCCCGATCGCAACCGACAAAGCAACGAGCCCGTGGCTCAATGGTAGAGCGTTCGACTCAAATTACCAAAGGTCGCGGGTTCGAATCCCAGGTGTTCCACACTTGGGATTGGGTATGACTGGCTGATGACGGCTAATAAGCCAGAAATGGCCATTCCGGTCTCCCTTGTCTTTGTCGGTTCCACATTATCAACATATGCTACACGTCGCTATGCGACTGCCTGCGAGGGCTCTAGTCTGAGTTCCAGGGCACTACGGAACATAAATGTTCCTTAAGCAGATCGGTGAGCCACACACTATCATCATATTCCCGATCGCAACCGACAAAGCAACGAGCCCGTGGCTCAATGGTAGAGCGTTCGACTCAATTAACCAAAGGTCGCGGGTTCGAATTCCCAGGTGTTCCACACTTGGGATTGGGTATGACTGGCTGATGACGGCTAATAAGCCAGAAATGGCCATTCCGGTCTCCCCTTGTCTTTGTCGGTTCCACATTATCAACATATGCTACAAAGTCGCTATGCGACTGCCTGCGAGGGCTCTAGTCTGAGTTCCAGGGCACAACGGAACATAAATGTTCCTTAAGCAGATCGGTGAGCCACACACTATCATCATATTCCCGATCGCAACCGACAAAGCAACGAGCCCGTGGCTCAATGGTAGAGCGTTGGACTCAAATACCAAAGGTCGCGGGTTCGAATCCCAGGTGTTCCACACTTGGGATTGGGTATGACTGGCTGATGACGGCTAATAAGCCAGAAATGGCCATTCCGGTCTCCCTTGTCTTTGTCGGTTCCACATTATCAACATATGCTACACGTCGCTATGCGACTGCCTGCGAGGACTCTAGTCTGAGTTCAGGGCACTACGGAACATAAATGTTCCTTAAGCAGATCGGTGAGCCACACACTATCATCATATTCCCGATCGCAACCGACAAAGCAACGAGCCCGTGGCTCAATGGTAGAGCGTTCGACTCAGAATACCAAAGGTCGCGGGTTCGAATCCCAGGTGTTCCACACTTGGGATTGGGTATGACTGGCTGATGACGGCTAATAAAAGCCAGAAATGGCCATTCCGGTCTCCCTTGTCTTTGTCGGTTCCACATTATCAACATATGCTACACGTCACTATGCGACTGCCTGTGAGTACTCTAGTCTGAGTTCCAGGGCACAACGGAACATAAATTTTCCTTTAGCAGATCGGTGAGCCACACACTATCATCATATTCCCGATCGCAACCGACAAAGCAACGAGCCCGTGGCTCAATGGTAGAGCGTTCGGACTCCAAATACCAAAGGTCGCCGGGTTCGAATCCCAGATGTTTCTACACTTGGGATTGGGTATGACTGGCTGATGACGGCTAATAAGCCAGAAATGGCCATTCCGGTCTCCCTTGTCTTTGTCGGTTCCACATTATCAACATATGCTACACGTCGCTATGCGACTGCCTGTGAGTACTCTAGTCTGAGTTCCAGGGCACAACGGAACATAAATGTTCCTTTAAGCAGATCGGTGAGCCACACACTATCATCATATTCCCCGATCGCAACCGACAAAGCAACGAGCCCGTGGCTCAATGGTAGAGCGTTGGACTCAAATACCAAAGGTCGCGGGTTCGAATCCCAGGTGTTCCACACTTGGGATTGGGTATGACTGGCTGATGACGGCTAATAAGCCAGAAATGGCCATTCCGGTCTCCCCTTGTCTTTGTCGGTTCCACATTATCAACATATGCTACACGTCGCTATGCGACTTCCTGTGAGTACTCTAGTCTGAGTTCAGGGCACAAGGAACATAAATGTTCCTTTTAGCAGATCGGTGAGCCACACACTATCATCATATTCCCGATCGCAACCGACAGCAACGAGCCCGTGGCTCAATGGTAGAGCGTTCGACTCAAATACCAAAGGTCGCGGGTTCGAATCCCAGGTGTTCCACACTTGGGATTGGGTATGACTGGCTGATGACGGCTAATAAGCCAGAAATGGCCATTCCGGTCTCCCCTTGTTCTTTGTCGGTTCCACATTATCAACATATGCTACATATCGCTATGCGACTGCCCTGTGAGTACTCTAGTCTGAGTTCCAGGGCACAACGGAACATAAATGTTCCTTTAGCAGATCGGTGAGCCACACACTATCATCATATTCCCGATCGCAACCGACAAAGCAACGAGCCCGTGGCTCAATGGTAGAGCGTTCGACTCAAATACCAAAGGTCGCGGGTTCGAATCCCAGGTGTTCCACACTTGGGATTGGGTATGACTGGCTGATGACGGCTAATAAGCCAGAAATGGCCATTCCGGTCTCCCTTGTCTTTGTCGGTTCCACATTATCAACATATGCTACACGTCGCTATGCGACTGCCTGTGAGTACTCTAGTCTGAGTTCCAGGGCACAACGGAACATAAATGTTCCTTTAGCAGATCGGTGAGCCACACACTATCATATATATATATATATATATATATATATATATATGTTTGATCTAAGATGACACCAACCTGACCAAGTAGTTTATTTAATGTCTGTCTATCCATTGAGGACTACTCATATTGAAAATATTTAAATTTTCCCGTACAAGGTTTTACATGTATGACATTACATATGTGTTCAACAAGAACTACAATATTTAGGAGTGTTCATTTTATAGCTTAATTCTTGATACAAAACACGCCATATTAGTGAAGCGGTTCATGTTCGAAACTGTCTCTTAGGCCTAACGGAAAACTCAAAGCAATGTTTTGTGCCGAAACTCCAAGCGAATCTTGTATGCACCGACTGGAATAAACTCATTGATATTTATTTTGATAAATGGTTTACTTTTTGTAGTGGATTGGTTTCCGCAGATGTAACAACTGAAGACCGAGCAGCAAAGAGTTTTAAAGTAATCTCATTGCGTAGACAAATGAGTATTGGTTTTCAGCCGGTTAATCAAACGTTCAGGCATTTACCTCTTAGTATAATTACGCCCAAATATTTGTTTATTGCCAACGGTGTCCTTCCAGACGGACTCAATCAAGCATAGAAAGACTTAACCGTTCTAGTTACGTACGTATCAATTCATTTTTATTCACTTTTTTAAATTAAAATCATTTACCCTTTCATTTAATAAGTTAATTATCCCCAAACGTCGATAATTTCATAAATAAAACGATTTGTAGTGAAAAGCAGCTGCAATAAGATAAACGGTATGAATGAAAGCTATTTATTTTAAGTTTGGAACCGGTGGCATATCGACATATAAATTATGCTAAACATGTTTGAATCTTGATCTACATTAATGTCTGCAGCCTACTGAAACAGTGTGCAATAGTGGCAGATAATGGTGTACTGATAAATGTCGCAAGTGTTACCTTACTTTTCACTTTTTTCCAAGATAAATGTATCTCTTAGATAACGCCTACCTGATGGAATAGTTTGTATTATGTATTTTTATCCATTAAGACCTGTTCCTATTGATTATATGCTAAATATAAAAGAGACTAAATGTTTGTATTATTAAATCAGGAAGAGAACATAGGTCAAATAAGTGATACTTTTTACGCTGCCTTCTATCTAGGCCGCCAAAATGTAGCCTGATCATAAAATAGCATCCCAAATTGGTCGATTCACTAGGGTTTATTTGCACCATAATTTATATACAAACGATACTAAAGTAATACATTTTAGTGTAAAATATATAAGAATCAACCAGATTACGTTTTATGAAGTAGGACAGTAATTCTGGTCTGGAAAAAGAAAATGCGTATCAGATGCTGATACAATGGTTTTCAGCAGGCAAAGATTGATCCACAGTGTTAACTGAAATTTCTGCGAGTAATATATATGAACGAACCTGAGGAATCATGTTAACAGCGAGTTTGATGCTACATTTGTCGTTAATAAAAATTCAACTCAACTGCTGCTGACAATGTTTCCTGATATAAGATATTGAGTGGGTGAACATTTAAGAACAATTCGTTTTACCTTGAAGTTTACATAGCATAATTAGATAGTTTACCTGGTGGTTTTCGATATCTTGCAGCATTCAAGAGTCCTGTTAATGCAGTCATTTTTGGTTTGTCAATTCGAGTGCTGTTCTTTAGGCACTGCGAATGTTTGCAACTATATACCATACATTCATGTCACAAATACTGAAATTTTCAACTTGGTATCCCATAAAGAAGCATGCTGCCAATTTTTCGCTCAGAATTTTGCTGTTAGTAGTTTATATGAAACCAGATTTAGTAAGAATTCTGAGACACGCCACCATCCCAATGATAGGTAGTATGCGAATAGATAAATTAAATTGAACTGACTCTCCATGTCTTTTTCTCTGCCTGAGGCATGGAAGACTCTGTTACTTTATATACGCTCAATTTAAAAAAATAAAAATTTTAAATCCAACAAGCAACCTAGCCTTTTAAAGATTGAAAATAAGAGCAAGTAATCGGAAAATAAGGAAAGTTTATTTAAAAACAAAGGGAAGGTTAATTCACGCCCACTTGTTTAATTTGATTTCCGTGTGCACATGCTGTGTGAGTGGATATAGCAACATGGTAACGGTTACTAAGACAATGATGGCTATTTAAGTCCGTCTTGGTTTTCTGGGTTAGCTCATTCGGCGTATACTACAGTCGCTATTCGAGTGAGCTCTAAGGCTTAACGGGTGAGCTTGCCCCTCATCAACATAGCTATCATTTTCATTCACCACCGAGATGGCAGCTGTCAAAAATGATATTGACTAGAGTTGATGGTGACGACTTATAATCCAGAGACGTCGTTCGAGTCTCTCTTGTCTATGTTAGTATTACTATGAGAGAAGCAAGGTTTTATCGGTTTTTTAGGGGTTTTTGGTTTTTCGGTTTTCATTTTTTCTTCTTCGTATTCTTCTGGGGATTTAGAAAAAGATATCTGCATATAATATCATATGGTTCCTGAATGATTGTGTGAACAAAAAACAAGTCTGAAATGGGGTAGTTTTTATTCCCATAGCAGATAGCGCGTTTTTATGTAAAAATGGCTGCGTTGAAATTTCGCAAACAGTAAATGAAAAATGTTCACGTGTCGGGGAATACTCGAGGCTTATCGGTCTACAATGGAATGCCTGGTTGTCCAAATAAAATTCCTATTACTAATGTTTTTCAGGTGGTTATGTTCACAAGACAATGCGCTTTATCAATTGTCGTGGTCCTTACCTGGATCAACTGGTCCTGCAGTAGCCTGAGAACATCAATTGTTAATGAGCGAGGCAAAATACTGCATTTCATATTAAATGACAGGCATTAGAACGTCAGGCAAACTAGTTGTCTATTGCAAAAGCATAAAACACTGTTTAAAATATATTATTTGGGCTAAATATGATACCTTTGACATGTTTTGTACTTGGTTTGCAAATAAAACGTATACAGAAGAATAATATTTTACAAAATCAATGCTACTAAATTAATACAAGTTCAATTTTAGACATGACTGTTTTGCTTGTCACGTGCAGTTGTATCAAACTAACCGGAATATGCATTATAGGGTATTTAAAGGCATTGCCTATTACGAAATAAAATGAACGTTAAAAGGTTGAATTATACATCATCGTTTACCTGGAGGATTCACAGTCACGCCTCCGCCTCTTCCTCCTGCACCTGCCCCACCCGCCGTTCCAACGACTAATAATGAGCCGATCACAAAACTAAACTAGTTAAAATTCAAAAACTGATCCTTCACTTCTACATGAAAAGCAATGAATCAAAATATGTATCTTATTTTATTTAGGATTAAATAAAGCACTTCAATAAAAAAACATAAACTGTTTATTTTAATTCTTCATAAGATTGACGCAGATATTACACCTGGCGAATCACGATGTACACTCTGCAGTTATTTGCCTGTAACAATGCTTGAAGTTAAATGTTCGCAAGAATAAACATAATTAACTGCTTCTCATTCTGGCTTATCAGTAGTGGCTGAAGATCGTAAAGGGTGGATACTGATGACCAAAAATAAGCCTCTGGCAGCAGATTTAAGTTCGCATACAAACATTGCCTCCTGATCCTCCAACGTTGAGTGAGATAAAGAGAGTGCGCTGATACAGCACAATAGAGAAAGTGGTGATGTTTAAGTTTATCGAAACACAACATTACCGGGCTGTTATGATGTTGCGATGCTCCGCCTATTGGTTGTAAAGTGTTTACCGGAAATAATTTCGTTCAGAACATCTCCATGTACACCGACAGCTATGCCTTTTGAAAAAAAGAGACAACATTAGGTTTTAATAAAAAAATTAGCAAACTGATTTTATTAAACAAATGTAAATGTCCCATTGAGAGATAGTTCGAGAGTCATCCGAATTAAGACTACGCAGCAGTATTTGTGAGAGGAAGCAGTCATAACCGACTCGATCGCACACCGTGCGAGGCATCCGCGCACACGCGATTCCGATTTACAATAAAGATCCACCCAGCCAGATATATGAGTCAGCAGTACAGACGATGGACAAACCACATACCGACATGGCTACTTTCTAACATTAAGGGCAACACAGAACGCAGCATGTCTATTCCTGTGTACCAATTACTATCTATCCCTCACCAAGCATTTTAATGGCCTCAGTTCGAGGCTATTTGCTTAAAGCTGATGTAATTTATGATGTGAAAGAACAGTTTGACATCCGTCGATGAACACTCACCGAACTCATCACCGCTCACTTATAGTTTATCGATGAAAGTAAATATTTTTCGATCTAAAGAGCAAGATAAGGAACCCTTGCAGGAGTGGGTAGACTATTGAACTTCTGATCAACATGTCGCATGGGATGCACCACATCAAGCTAGGTTTTGACTGGCTGATGGCAGTAAGGTACGCATAAATTGCCATTTCAGTCTCCATTGTCCTTATCAAGAATGCGTTCATGCCTATAAAGTACAGTTTGCACTTTGCTGATACTGAAAGCTCCGGAATGCCTTTGCTGCTAGCCTTACTGAGTTTACATTTGATTCGATTACGGTGCAACATGCAATGCTTTGTATACATTCCAGAAATACATTTTCCAGGTTTAGTTTGCCAAAGCCGACGATGCGAGGACGATGTTCCAGCCACGAGTGGTACAATAACTTTCATTTGTCGAAGAACGCTCATTAAATCATATTTGATTCAACTTTTAAAGAACTCTCACAGAAAATAGGGGAAAAGTAATCAAGTGTCAGTATTCGATAGTAATGTGCCAAGTTTTCGAAGAAAAAAACATTGGATTTTCTGACACTCGCACTGCAAGCACAAGAATGTAAAGCAACGAATGATGAAGGTGGTTCAAACATGGTATAGGTTATGGCT